>PVJC01025119.1:0-24970 GCA_004026665.1 Murina feae | reverse complement strand
TCTTTCTTCTCTCTCTTTCCTCTTTTTCCTCTCCTCTTTCTTTCTTTTCCCTGATGCATAAAACAGCACCAGAGGCATGGATGCATAGAATGGACACATAGACTCCTAGGGGAGGAAGGTGGAGAGGACTGGAATAAATTAACCAGAGAACATGTATGCATAGCTGTGGACATAGATAATATTGTTGTGAAGGCCTGGTAGGGGGGCGGACGATGGAGGTTGAGTAGAGGGGGGAAAAGGGGAGGAAAAGTGGGGGGCATCTGTAATAGTGTCAACAATAAAAAGATAGAAAATTGAGATTTAAGAAACAACAAAACACCACACATACACACACACACACACAAAACACACAAAACACATCACTTCTCTTTAGTCCTCCTTCACCACCACTGTCACACTGGTTTCATGTTTTGTTTTTTGGCATATTGCAAATTCCAGCTTTGCTCCTATTATGCTGGTATTTATTGCAAGCTTGCTTGCTGGCTCCACTGACTCATATTCATTGCCCTCCCTTATCACTTTTTCTTGCCCTGTAAGTGCAAAGTTTCTTCTTTGCACATACTACTAACTGGTACAACCATGTGTGCTTGTCCATCTATCTCTTCTCATTGGAATTTAGACTTTGGGATGCCTGTATCCCTGGCATATATAGGGGATGTTAAGGAAATGAATGGATGAACATATATTTCTCCCCTTGTTTCCTGCTTTATTTGCCTTTATGTACTTAACTAGAGGCCCAGTGTATGAAATTCTGCACCAGTGGGGTCCCTAGACCTGGCCTGTGGGATCGGGCCAAAACCAGTTCTCTGACATCCCCTGAGGGGTCTCAGACTGCTAGAGGGCACAGGCCAGGCCACGGCACCCCACCAGTGCACAATTGGGGCCAGGGAGGAACACTGGAGGTTGGCCAGCCAGGGAGGGACTGTAGGAGGGCTCCAGGGCATATCCGGCCCATCTCCCTCAGTCCCGATCAGCCAGACCCCAGCAGCAAGCTAACCTACCAGTAGGGCATCTTCCCCCTGGTGGTCAGTGCACATCATAGCTTGCTGTTGAGCATTCTTAGCATATCATTAGCATATTACACTTTGATTGGTTGAACAGATGACTGGATACTTAGCATATTAGGCTTTTATTAAATAGGATCTACTATTGAAAAATTAGAACTCAACCAAGAGTACACATAGTTATATGCATATCTGCTTTTTTCTTAATTTTACATATGGTGCTGTAACTAGAATTTTTACTATGAATTTTCTGTTCTTTTCAAGTGTGGCAATTCATTCATTTTGTCTTCCTTTTACATATGTGACATATTATGTCCCTGGCCAGTTTCCTAAGTCATCTGTATCTTCCTACTGTTTGGGTGGGCTGTTTCGGTGGGCTGGCATTCCTCCTACCCACAATCTGACTTTACTAAAGTGCCCTAATTTAGTGTTGATATATAAAGGCGTAATTTCAACCCACATATGTAGTTTTAGTTTTCTAGAGCTACATTAAAATTTTTTTTACAAAAGCAGGTAAGATTAATTTTAGTATATTTGATGTAATACATCCAAAATATGTCAAGAATTAATATGACATTAATCAAATGCTAGTTACACTGTTTTAAATTAATAATGAAAATGTATTTCCTCATCCATGCTAACCATGTTTCATATGCTCAGTAGTGGCCACTATAATGGCCACAGCTCTAATCTTTGAAACACCAGCCACAGTTCTACCTTTAGATTCATAGATCGATAGACAGTTATGTCCCTTTTTTGCCTCAGTGCAAACTCCTCACATTTCTCTTTCTTTGGGAAATTGTATACATTTTCATTTCCATATTGTATTCATGACTCCCAAAGCCACATGCCTCAGTAATAGCCACAGGATTGTATTTACTGCACTGAGTTAGATTTCCAACCTCATGTTATTATAGATACTCTAAAATGATGTAAAAATAGATAACTGAAGAAATGCATGCATAAACAGATCAAGTCCCAGAACTTTGTTGCAGTGTACAATGTTCTTTCAGAAAATTTTAACCAATATATAGGATACTGTAATCTACATAGTGTTTACTGCAAATAACAGAAACCACTCTTTCAACCAAAAAGGGATCTAATACAGTGAATTAAGTGTATACAAAATTGGTGGAACATTTAGAAGAACCAAAATCAAGGGGTCACCGAGCACATTTGGCTTCATTTAAAAGCCAAGTACCATGACTATTTTACAGATACTGTGCTAGCATTCCTGCTGATGCCCCTGAGGCTGGTGACTAGACTGTGAAATTGGGGGTCAGTTGCTGTGGACATTTTTGTTGGTACAAGCTTCCTCATGGGTAGAATCTAAGAACCTTAGATACAAGGACATCTGAATGCTAGAATACCCATCAGGCTTTTATTCAACTGTCACCCATTAATGTGGCCTTGCTGCTTGCTAAATACTTCCACATTACCTGGCATAACCATTCCCTAGAACTTTCTCCGGTATGGTTACACATGCTGGGCCTCCACAGCTCCCTCTTGTACATGGTGCTATAAATGTAGTCATAGATCGTCCTGATCCTTTAAGACAGTCAAAGGCAAATACGGTGACTGTCTAATGCTATGAGGAGGAAGTTGGGTAGTAGGATTTCTAGTTAATAACTAAGATATGGCTATAAAGTAATGACACCTTTTCTTATATAGCAGGTACTAGTCCCTGAAGGCAATTGCAAAAAGGACTTCAGTATTTCGAGAGTAAATATTTAGCTCTTAGAGATTAATTAGTTTGAATTGGTAATAGTTCAGATGCCTTTCTTCTCTTCCAGCCCCAGCCCTAAAAGATATTTAGGTACTTAAACAAAGAACCCTTCAGTATATTATCATACTTTCTGCTTGAAAAATTTTTTTACTATTTAAATTGTTATTTGTTAGGCATTCACTCCTGTAAAAGGTTCAAAGTAGATGAGGTATGATTTTTTCCCCCCATTAAAAGAGATACGTGCCTTTAAATTCTTTTCTAGCCATCACAAGTCATTGTGTAGGGTTAATTGTGGTAAAGTGCTGCTTCCTGATGTCATGTGTTTAAGTGTTTGTCCCCTTTTCTCACCCGTAGGGCTCCTTGGTAATGGCCAGTCTAAGGGATTAGGACCAGCATCAGAACAGTCAGAGAATGAGAAGGATGATGCATCCCAAGTGTCCTCTACTAGCAACGATGTTAGTTCTTCAGATTTTGAAGAAGGGCCGTCGAGGAAAAGGTTAGTACCCAAGGCTGAAAGTATTGGTGCCTTAAATCAGGGACTGCAAACTAGGTGCCAGTTTTTGGCACATGGAAACAAACTTGGGCCCATTTATGCAATCTCCTGATTTTTCATAGAGGAGTCAGAGTCCTGAATTTTTTATTAAATGTCCTGGTTTCAAAATATAGTCCACTAATTATAACTAAAATAAATACACACACACACACACACACACACACAAAATGGTATGGGCCAAATAAAACATGTTATTGTCATAAAAATTGGCTAGAGTCACCAATGTGTAATTCTTATATTCATTTTTAAAAAATATATTTATTTTTATCGATTTTAGAGAGGAAGGGAGAGGGAGAGAGGGATAGAAACATCAATGATGAGAATCATTGATTAGCTGCTTTCTGCACACTCCCTACTGGAGATCTAGCCCATAACCCAGGCATGAGCCCTTATGGGGAATCAAACCGTGACCTCCTAGTTCATAGGTTGATGCTCAGTCACTGAGCCATGCCAGCCGGATCTGTCTTGTGTTCATTTTAATAGATTTTTATCAGTAGTATTTTTTGAGTATATTATATGTATTTTGCCATTCGTGAAAAGAAATGTTTCTAAGAATTTGAAAAATTAAATGTGTCTCTGAAAATTTCCCCCCTCATCTGGAAAGCAAAATCCATATGATGTTTAATCAGGTTAATAGTTGTGGAATAGGTTCTTAAAACTTTGAGTTTACCAGCAATTTATTTTTTATTTTTAAATGATTGTTAAAAATGAACTTAAGATGGTTGGATAAGGAATTTGTTGGCTGTGTAACTAAGAGTTTGTGGTTTCATGGTCAAACAATGACAGTGACATTATATAATGGTGCTTTTAATTGGATGTTTTAGAAATCCTTTGGCAATTAACCTGTTTTATTTCATATCTTACGTGTTGTCTCCCTCCCGTCTCTCCCCCCCTCATTTATCATTTAGAATTTATATTTCTTTTTTTTTCTTTTCCCTTCTCATACTTAATGTTTTCCTGGATGACTAGATTAATGACATTTTCTTAGAATCTGTTAGTTTGAGAGGTTGGGGAAAGGAGGAAAATTTCCTTGGTCTGCTCCTTTCTGTTTACTCTTTCTACAGAATTATGGTTACATTTTGGAAATTATCTAAATGTTTATATCTAATGAAGAATTGAGTATAATGGAAAATCAAAAGGATTTTAGCCATGTGTAGATATTTGAAATCCTTAACAGAACTGTACTTTGGATCTGAAATTTGAGGTGCATCGCACCAAGTATTAGTTTATTTTTCACCAGTGTGGGGTGTCTTTGTTTAAAAAGTTCCATGTTACAGCGCCGATATTAAGTTCTATCCTTAATATTCTTGTAATCATCAGCACTGTGTCTTGCATGTCACTGGATTTGTCGTTCAGTTAACAAGCATGAATAAGAAGTATCTCTTCCCGTGTACTGGAATTTGTATACTACTCTTTTTAAGGACACTTTCGTGAATGTCTAACATATTGCTCTGCCTCAGTTTGAGAACTGCATTATCACTAGAGAGGGGAAGCTCAGGATGTGCTAAACCACACCAGTAAATATATATTGGAATGTGTGATGTTACCTAGGCTTCCAAACATGGTGGATAGTCATATATCTGCCATCATCTTTCATCTTCATTTGTGGAGCAAAATTCTATGACTCTGCGGTTGGAAGTGATAGCACCTAGTCCTTTAGCTGTGTTGTGTAACTGTCCATTACCCTCATCTCTGGTAAGACCCGGGCAGTGTTGGAGCTTGATGAAGATTAGTAAGCATCATTCTCTTGGAGGAGTCCTTTGTCCCTGGCTCCTTTCTCAGATGACCATGCTGCTGTCTTCCTCTTTGCAAGGTACACTGGTGTAGTGTGGCAGCTGTGTGCACAGCATGTAGCTTTAATTCTCTAGGCCATTGGAAAAGAGAACCTTCGTTCAGGGTAAACTTAAGGCACATTTCTTTATTGCTAATCTACTCTAATTTTTAATGTGCTAAGCATCTTGTTTTACTGAACTAAAGACTCATAGCAGCATTTTATTTGGTTATTATCACACTCTACTAGTGAAATCCACCTGGGACTTACTGTAGATGGAGGTTGACCAGTCAGGCTAGGTTTTGGGCTGGTCTGTGGTAGCCTGTATTACAGGTGGGGAAGTTAGGAACATGCATTTCACAATGCTCCCAGATATGTAATAACTACAAAACAATAACTTTTAATAGTTTTCTGCCTTTTTTAATAAAACTCCTCATTGGTAGTTAACATAAATATTTAGGAACCCTGTCGTCAAAGGCAGAATGTGTGAACTGGAACCTTAATTCTTGGGGTTTTATTAGTATACAGCAGCAATTTTCTTCCTTTTCATCACAGCAGTTTGCTATTGTGTTGGTTGTTGTCATTATTTTATTTGACAATCTAAGGGAAAAACAGTCAGTGCCCCTGACTAAATAGTCAGGTATTGCATAGTTTAAAGATTCTTGCAGCGCATCCCTTGAAATATTCAGACTGCAAAGCTCCCCTTCATTTTACATAGATTGCATCTTTTCTTATACCCGAGTGTGTCATCTCTGCCTCTAAGAAGTCAAGTCCAGAGTCACTAGTGGTTACTTCAAAATGTTACTTTAAGTTTAGGGTGGATTGTTGTCTAGATGCTACTTTTAACCTTGTGTCTAAAATTCCCTAACCCTCACAAATATATTGGAAGAGCAGGTTTTATGATTGACTGTTTGCATTCTGTGTTGTCATTTATACATCATACATTGAATTGTAAAAATCCAAGGTCATCCTAGCTAATAAAAGAGTAATATGCAAATTAGGCATCACTCCATCACAAAGATGGCCGCCCCCATAGCCACAAGATGGCGGAGCCTCGTCCGGTTCAGCCCCGCCACTGAAGTGGTCAGGCCTATTAGCCAGGCAGGTTGTGGGCAAGGGGGGGGGGCAAGGGGCGGAATAGGCGATCAGAGGGGGTTGGGGTCCCCTGCTTAGGCCAGAGGCCTCAGGCATGGGCAAGGGCAGAGCCGGTGATCAGGGGGGTATGAGTGTGTCCTACCCAGGCATTAGGCCTGGGCCAGAGGCCTCAGGCCTGGGCAGGGGGAAAGGCCGGAGATTGCAGGGGCCTGGGTACCAGTGGAGCCAGCAAAGCAAGGGTCCGGGGGTCCCCTGTCCAGGCCTGCAGCCTTGGCCAGAGGCTGCAGTGGGGCAGGGGTGGAGTTGGCAATGGCAGGGGGCAGGATCAGAACCAGTGATCGCAGAGGCCTGGGCTCTGTGAAGCCGGTGATTGGCGGGGCTTGGGGGTCTTCTGCCCAGGCCTGCAGGCTGGGCTGAGAGAACCCCCTCCCCCTCCCAGTGCATGGATTTCGTTCACCGGGCCCCTAGCAGTTTATATATTTGCTTTGAAAAAAGCAGTTTGTAAATTTTTGGAATGATAAAAACTGCCAGCTCTTCTTGTTCAGTTAATTACTCTTTATAGATACTTGGTTTTAGGAATAGCAGTTAATATATGTTTTGTCTTGGTAGGGAGAGGGAAAGAAAGGAATTTATATGTGTGACTTCCTTAAGAAAAGTTAGTCTGTGGTGTAGATTATGCCAGTCTTAGTTCAACCATGTCCTGAGTTTCCAACCTATAAATGGAAGCAAGTCCATTCGCTGATGATGCTTTTAAAGTCTTCAGTCAGAAAATGTGTGTACAAAGTGTTATTTTTCTACAGGAAACCCCATACCCTGTGTTTTGCCTTTGGTTTCAAGTGAAGTTGGAAAGCTTTTTGGCACATAGGAAGCAGTAGAATCCAGAGATTATAGGAATTATTTTAATTAATAATAAAAGGTATCATTTTGCCTAGCCATTAAAAAGTCATCATCTAAAGTCCGTCTCTCTCTCCCTCTCCCTCTCTCTGCCTCCCTCCCGCCCCCACACCCCTCACCTGATGATATTTCCTCCACTGATTTCAGAGAGTGGAAGGAAGACGGAGAAATAGAGAAACATCAATGTTACAGGGATATATTGATTGGTTGCTTGCCCAACCCGGGCCTGGGATTGAGCCTGCAATCAAGGTACATGCCCTTGACCAGAATCGAACCCAATACTCTTCAGTATGTGCACCGACGCTCTATTCATTGAGACACAAACCGGCTAGGGTTGAAGTCCCTCTTTGTAAAAGGAAATGCCACCCTCTCGCTACAAGTTCTTTATTTGATGGACATGGCTGCCCAGCCATTGAAGAGCTGAAGGATTTAGTATGGTGGGAATTTCTAGGTGTTGGTTGGTTTTCCTTTCTTTCTTTTTTTTTAAATCATTGTGGTAGGTGTTTAAAATAACTTTGAAAATTATAATGTCATTTTTAGTGTTTAGAATGGAAACTATAGATTTTCAGCCTTTCATAGGCCTCTTCTGACTTTTATGGATGGTCATGCCTACCTAGCTCCTTACCCTCCTCCCTACCTTATATTGCCTTTCCTGATACACTTAATGGTTGTAAAATTTGTATTTCCTGCAAGAAGTATATGAGTATTTTCAGGAAACAGAGTGGACAGATTTTGTCTGTCAAGTGTGACCTGAGAGACTACAATAGTTGTTGTGTAGATAGAGGTTATCTGTTTAGTTGATGGAAAGGAAGGTGTTGTACCAAGAATTTGGTGATGGTTTATTTTTTAGGTGCAAGTAAGTGAAGATCAAAAATGCGAGGTCCACAAAGCAATCATTTGAATTGACCACTCAAATACCTAGGAAAATGAACTGTGTATTTTATTTTATTTTATTTTTGGGTAGTTGGAAGAAAATAGAGAGGAAAAATGTAAAGAGTGTGGTTTTTCTTAGGGACTTGTCTTGAGGACCTTATATGTGGCACAGTGGTTAAGAGTATGGACTGGAGCTAGACATGAGGTTCAACCATCTGCTTGTTATATGCTCTTCGGCAGGTTCTGTACCATCATTGGGACTCAGTTTTATCACCTGTATAAAGCCTATGATAATAACTATCACCTCATTGTGGTTTTGGTGCTGAACAAGTTAATTCACAAAGAGCACTCAAGTGTATAAGTACTGTGTGCTAGATATTATTAACTGTCATCAGTGTATGTGGCACATGAATAGCTGCATGTGAATATGCACATTCATCGTAGACTTTGCAAACATGGTTTACAGGGATTTTGATTTTATAAATTGTGATTTCTATCTTCCTTCCATGGCACCACCGTCAGCAGTCATCTGTGGGTAGATGGAAAGGTGTGGGCTTGTGTCCCTCTTTGGAAGTTATTGAGTCACAGGAAGGATCTTTGTGGTTGTACAGTGTGAAATTTCCTTCTCAAAGCTTGGTGTGACTGATATTTGCTTGTACAGAGCAGGCAGAAGTGAGATGAAAAAGTACAGACTATGCCTCTGCAAAGACATAACTTTTCTTTTTGTTAAATAAACAGAAGACCTGATATATTTTAGTTAGGCCTTTTATATTATAAAATTTACTGAGTTCAAAGATAGTCCTCTTCCAGTAGACTGGATTTTGAATGTGAATTGTATTAAGAGTGAGGATGCCATGACTTAGTGCAGTTTAGTTTATGGATATGATTACAGGAAAACAATGAGAATTTTCCTAGGCTTTTAACGGGTATTTTTCCCTCAGGTGAATTGCCTATGTAAATGTTTTCCTGATTATTTCTGTTCTCTGTCACTATCCTATATAATAAAAACCCAGCGACTGAAATGATGAAATGACCAGAATGAACAGAGACCAGAATACCATGGCCCCTTGCCCAGGCTGGCCCCACCTCCTAGGGAGTGTTTAGGGGCTCCCCCTAGGCAACGTGACTGTGGGCGTTTAATGGGGAAAAGTCAGAGAAATGGTGGGGGGGGGAGGTTTTAAGGGTCTGTGGCATTATGGTGGTCAGCTGGGAGTAGGTTTGGAGTGTACTGGGGAAGGAAGAGGAAGATCTGAGTGGACAACGGCTCAGCCTGGTACCTTTCTCATTGTGAACTGGGAAGGCGACAGCCATGGACTGAATGGGTGGTTGTTTCATGAGTGTGCTTGGAACAGACATATTCATGGCAACACCAGTATTCCCAAAACTTCACTGATCCCAAATAGTAAACAGCTATCAATGTCAAAGAACAGAAAAATCCTCTCCAACTAGAGGCCCTGGATATTGCAATGCAATAGAAGGAAACAGTACTTAAGGAGGAGCTAGAAAAACTGGAAGTATGCAACCAGAGGATTGTGGGATTGTGGAGGATGCCTTGGTGCCTATCACTAGAATGTGGTAGCCTGTTACTGTGCAAGTACATAGCTAGCCCTTTAGTCCTGTCTTGCAGTATTTGGACTTGACTTCTGGGAGGAAATTATTTTGATTGAGGTTTGCTGTTCCCTTGTGTGTAGAAGATCAAAATTAAAGGTTTTGTTTGTTACCTTGGTTTGAAGCAGAGGAAAATGGGATAGTGATGAATAAGAAACTTTAGAGATAGTGGAGGGCAGTTTGTCCAGACTGTTAAGAGTTCGGAATTAGAGTTTAATTGGGATAGAAATCCTGCAAAATGGCACATGATACCTGAAATCTGAGCACTCTACTTTTAGGTTTTCCAGTTCAAGTTTTTGGAGACTGCCTCTTAAAACATTCCTGTTCCCAATCGGAAAGTGCAGAACACCACTGCCCCTTGCCCAGGCTGTCCCCGCCCCCCAGGGAGTGTTTAGGGGTGATCAGGCAGACAAGTGAGCATCCCCTAAAAGGTCCCAGATTATGAGAAGGTACAGGACCCCCAACCTGTTCCCCGCACAAATTTCGTGCTCCTGGTCTCTAGTCTATATATATAAAAGCCTAAGTGACCATTTGACCATTCAACCAGTAGCTATGATGTGCACTGACAACCAGGGGGCAGACGTTCAACACACAGGCATGGAAACATGGAACAGACTGATGAATCTCAGGGGGGTGGGCAGGCAGGAAGAGATTAACCAAATACCTTATATACATGCTAGAGGCCTGGTGCTGGGAGTCATGCACTGGTGGGGTCCCTTGGCCTGGTCTGTGGGGATCAGACTGAAACCAGCTCTCTGACATCCCCCGAGGGGTTCTGGATTGCAAGAGGGAGCAGGCTAGGCAAAGGGACCCCACCGGTGCATGAATCTGTGCGCTGGGCTTCTAGTATTGATATAAAATACTTTTATACCACCAAGTTTGAAAGGATGATAATCACCTCCCCACAGGATTCTTGCTTGACAGTGTGCAGTGTTAGAAATTGGAGTTACTCCCTGTGAATAACCTTCAGAATTTGAAGAGCCTAAATAATTTTTACATTTATCTTTAACAAAATGCATCAGTGGTATTGTTTAATGTTAAATGCACTTGCTTTTATTGCAAAATTCAAAGCAAAAAAGCAGTACACAGCTTAGATATATTTTTCTTAATTTTTAATTTAGGTTTAGATACCTTTACTCACCAGGCTTTTGCAAATTATTTTGTTGTTACAACCTTGAAGAGTGTTTTACAAAGTAGGGATTATCACTGTTGTAATTTTAAATTCTAAAGCTACCTTAACTGAAACATAGTCTTCACTTAAATAAATAAGGAAAGGGCAAATTGAGGAATGCAATATTATGTGACGTCTTCAATAACCACAAAATAATTGCGGAATTAAATATAAAGTAATGGTAGATGTGTCTAGCCTGCCTGCTCTTGTTATTTATCTGGATAGTTGCCATTTCTGATGCTCTTCTTTTCCTTTTTTTAGATTTAAATATCTTCCTGGGTTCCTTTTCCTTTTACCTGGAGGACCTTAACATTTCTATATAGGTCTGCTGGGTTTTGATGAATCTTTCACCTTTTGTTGGAAAGGTATGCAAAGGTCTTTCTCACCCTAATTTAAAGGACATATTTATATTTTATGAGAACTGTAGAATCACATGTAGTTGTAAGAAATTCTTCATTTTTTAAAATTTATTTTTGCTGAGTATGGAATTCTAGAGTCCTTAGCACCCCCCCACAGTGATGTAAAGATGGGCTCTACTCCACTATCTCCAGGTGTGCATTGTTTTTGATAGGAAGTCTATTGTCATTCTTAACTCTCTAAGAAGTATCATGCTCCCCAGTCAACTTAGATTTTATTATATTCTATCATGCAGTGCCCCTTGGTCTAGTTGTCTTTATGATTCTTGTGTTTGGTGTTACTGATTTTTAGTTCTGTAGATTTCATAAGTTTTGGAAAGTTTGGAGCCAGTATTTCTGCAAATATTTTTTTTTTTGGGTGTTCCTCTTTCCTTCTTTAGGGATTTTGGTTGTACATACATTTATCTTCTTGAAGTTGTCCCACAGCTCATTGATATTCTTTCTGTTCATTTTGTTTTGGTCTGTTTTTCCCCTCTTGTGTTTCATTTTAAGTAGTTTCTATTCCAAATCTGTGGACATGTACTTTTTAATAGAGATTGTTGTTTCTGTCTTAAAAGTTAGATTTTGATCTTCAGTACCACTCCTATTATATGTTTTAGCTTGCTCTCCCTTCTTGAACATAGGGAATAAGTTATAATAGATGCTTTAATATGTCTACAATTCTGTCATCTATGTCATTTATGGTTCAGTTTGGATTGATTTTCCTTCTCAATATGCTATTTTTGCTGTTTTGCTTGTCTGGTAATTTCTTATGAGAGGTAGGTATTGTAAAATTTTCTTTGTTGAATGCTGGATATATTTGTAATTCTCTGCCTTTTCTTGAGCATTACTCTAGAGTGTGATGAAATTATTAGAAAGCATTTTGATCCTTGGCTTTCAGCTTTGTTAGATAGGACCAGAAAAGTGTTCTCTATAGGATTAAATTTTTAGCACCACTCTGGTACACTCAAATCAGTTTACCTGATGTCCTGTGAATCATAATGTTTATTGTTTTGGACAATAGGTGCAGGAACAGTTCTTGGCTGTGAGAATCTGAATTAAAATAACAGACCCGGAGACAGAAATATGGTGAAAAGGAGACTTTTAATACGTTCTTGCAAGAGCTGGTGTCCTTCCATTTGTACAGGCATACATAGAATAGCGATCATAGCCTATTTATCCTTAAGGTGCGAGAGTCCCTCCTTTAGTTCCTCATTGGCTGAGTACTGTGGGGTTAATAGTTTCCTCATATGTCATCAAGGTCTTATTGTCTCTTATTGGATTATTTAAAAAAAAAAGAAAAATGGGCTGAAGTCTTTTCTAGTTGTCGCCATCTCCTTCTATCCTATTTAAGGCGGGTGTCTTGGGGGTTTCCACCATGATGCTGACTCATGTACTAGTACACTATTCTTTATTCTTACATCCTTTTTTCCTCCTCCTTAAGTTCTGTTTGTCCTGGGGAAATTCAATCACCTTTTCTATTAAAGGTTGACTATGCTGAAGATAGATCACAGAGGCCTATTTCCTGCACTGGTCCTCTGTGGGATTTGGGGACTGTTTCCTCTAACCCTTCCTTGTCCTACTCTCTAGGGTAGTTTCCTTACACTGTGCTCACTGGTACACAGCAAGTACTTGAGGAGGACCCTTGGCAGATCCAGAGTTTTCCATTTGATTCTTCCCTCTCTGGTACTTTGCCCAATAGATTCTCCTCTATCCTTGGCCTCCCCAAACTCTCAACCTAGATTCCTCTAGGCCAAACATGTCAAACTCATGGCATGTGGTCCTCAGGCTGTGAGTTTGACATGCTTGCTCTAGACTATACTTGAATTTCTCTTTCTTGTGCCGTGACCTGAAAATTCTCAAGGTAGTAAGCTGAGCAATCATTTGTTTCCCATCTTTTGGGATTACAGTGCTTTATTATGTGCTGTTGATTGTCTTGTGTGGATTTTAGTTTTTTTTAGGCAGGAAGTAAATTTTGTCTCTTAATATTTGGTATTAGCTAGAATCAAAATTTCTGATCTGTTCTTTGATTGCTAAATGAGGGAGAGCAAAGTACACCACCAGGAAATATAACTACAACAGTCCCCTCTCATATGTGGTTTCATTTACTCGTGGTCAGTTGTGGTCTATCTAAATATTAAATGGAAAATTCCAGAAGCATACAATTCCTGAGTTTTAAATTATGTGCTATTCTAGTAGTACCTCATGCTGTCTTGCTCTGTTCTACCTGGAATATGATTCATATATTTGTTCAGCATATTCATGCTATATTGCTACCCCATGTCAGTCACTTATTAGCCCTCACAGTTATTAGGTGGACTGAGGCATTATTGCAGTTCTTATGTTTAAGGAAATCTTATTTTATGTAATAATGGCCTCAAAATGCGAGAGTGGTGGTGATGCTGGCAATTTGGATATGCCAAAGAAAAACCGTGTTTCTTTAAGTGAAAGGGTTTGTATGTGTAGGAAAAAACATAGTATATATAGGGTTCAATACTATCGGTGGTTTCCAAATGGTATCCCCTGCAGATAAGGAGGGACTTACCATAGTCATAACCTGTTCATTTAATTTTGTTAGCCATTAAAAGAGAAACTGAGAATTGCATTAAGCCCTAATGCAATGAAAATGACAATTTCAAAACAAGGAAGCAATGACCTATAAAAAGAAAAATCTCACTATACTAGAGAGCATGACGTTTTAGAATTTTGCCTCTAAAGGAAGAACTGCCTCTTAGTAATATAGCACATTGTGCTAATAAATAAATCTTACCTTAATTTTCATGATATGCCTGAAAAGTTTTATCATCCTTGTTTTATAGCTGAGTCAACAAAAGTTTACTATACCTTCCTAATGACACATTTCTTAAAAGTAGCCAAGTCAGGGTTTGAACCCAAGTCTTTGTAGCTGTAATCCTGAACTACATTATACCATGTCACCTTCATGTACCTCCCCATTTTGTACTAGACAGACAAATTCCAGAAGTGCACTTCTTTTGTGCCACACTACGTGACTTGGTGAGCAAAACACTGGCAAGATCACAACCCCACTACCCCCTCAGCTGAGTTCCTTTGTGCAGTGCACACCCCTTGTGGCTGCTCAGACTGTATAACCCAGTCAATGTTCTCTTTTCCTCCAGTGTTTGTATTCCTACTTTAATGAAAGTAAAAAAAATTTTCCCCCCTTCATTGTAAACCAAGCAGTAGATGGAAAGAGAGAAAACATTATAGCACCCAGCTGCGGTGCCTCAGTGGTTGAGCTTTGACCTATAAACCAGGAGGTCACAGTTCAATTCCTGGGTGAGAGTGCATGTCCTTGCTATACGGGTTTGATCCCCAATAGAGTGGGGCATGCATGAGACAGCCAGCCGATCAGTGGTTCTCTCTCATTATTGATGTTTCTTTCTCTCCCTCTTCCTTCCTGTCTGAAATCAATAAGAAACAACAAAAATTTTAGTAGCTTATCTTGATCAACACACATTTTGCTCTTGAAATAATCTCTGGAGTCCTCTAGAATAAGAGGTTAGAGGTCAAGCTTTTCATGCACAAGGGCACAGGGGAAAGAGGTTTGGGGTTATCCTGGACATGAGAACATGTAGCACCTGGTTGACTATTCTGTTTCAGGTGGCTGTTCCAAATAGATCGTGATTACTTTGTGATTGTAGTGGGTTGTTTCTAGTCCCTCTGGGAAGTACCCTTTTAGTTCACTTTACCCTTTAATTTCACTTTTCATTTAGCTGATTGGCGTTGGTAGGTTTTGAGGGGTAAAAGTGATTGGCTCACTTCATGATGCTTGCTTACGGATCTGCTTCCCTTTCCTACTGTTCAAGTTTGGGAGAGGAGTCTGTATCCTGATCTCTCCATACTTAACCTTGGTCTTAAGTGTTTTCCCAGATAAGATGGTGACAAGGTGAAACAGAGTCAAATGACTCAAACTGGGTAGCAGAAAGCTGTGAGAGATTTTGATTGTGCCAGAGGTTCTCAGTGGCTGAAGCACATGTGTGTTATGTTTAGACTAGTTTGAATCCCTGTTTCTTCTTTTAACTTTCCATGGAACCTTTGTTGTGTGGCTGTGAGAAACACCTATGTAACTCATATTCTGCTTATGTATTTACATGGTGGTATGCCAGCCACTGTTCTAAATTCTTTGCATGTATTAGCCTACCATATTTAATTCTCACAGCAAATCCTTTGGCATAGGTCTTTTATTATCCACCCCCATTTTATAGATGAGAAAACTGAGGCACAGATGACTGCACCTTGCCCAAGAGCTAATGCTCTTATTATATTGTCAGCACTCTCTATTCATCTTGAGTGGGTTAGTGATGAAGAGAGATGGAGGTGATGTGTTTTCAAACATTTTTGAGAATCCTGAGTATTCTGAGGCTGGGCAAAGAACTCCCATTTTAACTCTCAGAGTAATGAGTGTGACCCTCAGAGAAGGTGTGTCCAGGGGTGCTAATTTATCCATTAAATTTCAAGTTGTTTGCCAGATACTGGGATGGGTCTAGAAGATTATTCTTTAAGCCTGATTTTGTGGTACAGGTAATCTCCATTCCAGCGAGAAGAAACAGGAGCAAATAATATCAAATGCAGTGTGGAGAGGGCCATGGAAGATGCGATGTGACCTCTGTGGGACCCAGGAGGCAGATGACATGAGGAGGGAGTGTCTAGGGAAGTTAGGGTATCTACAGAAAGGTGGCATGTGACTTAGTTTTTTCCTTCTGTGGGGGGGTGGGGGGGGAGTGAGAGTGAAGGAGGAGGGACTCTTCTTACTCTTGCTGTATGTGCTCTGGGCTCCATGGTGGAGCTCCTCTTGTAACTTTTTGGCAGAGTATGATGGGAGCCAGCTGCTGGCTTCTCAGGCAAAATAATGAAGAGGAGCAGGCCCGGTGCTTGGGGTTCAATCAACCCAGTAGCTGGGTGGTAGGGAGCCGCATTGATAAGATGAAGAGCATCTTAGGGCCAGCTGCTGGAGAGCATCAGAGCAGGAAGGTTAAGCCTCTAAGTTTTGCTTGGGTGGATTCTCTGTGCAGGCTGCTTCTGGAGGGCCTGGCATATTTCAGGTCTTTATCTACCTCACCTCACTAGAGGGCTGGGAAGGGGCAGGATTTACTGAGTAACTTTTCTTTACCAGCATGCTGAGCTTGAGACAAGGGTTAGTTGATATTTAGAAAGGGCACACATATTTTTCAGTGGAAAATAAATAGGTCTCAGGACAGTTTTCTGACTTCGAGAAGCCTCAGAATTGACACCGTTCTTGTAGTTGATGTAAGAAGTCACCTGTAGTGAAAGCAGGTACACCACACATCCCCTCACCACCCTTTCCTTGTGACAGCAAGGACACATTGACAGGCCCTGCAGGGACTGTGTGGTGGGCTGAGAGCTGGGGCGGCTTCAATTTGGACCAGCTCAGGTAGAGCTGATCCAAATTTGTTGCCGTCACCAACAAATTAAATAACCTCTCAACATTAGGTAGGAGCCTGATAGGCTTAGTTTCCAGATAAGTCTAAGCCAAGATGTGCTTAGAGGCAATGAATATTTGTTGACTCCATGGTGAAAGACAGCTTTAACTGCTTTCCATTATTAAAAGGAACAGGTGAGCTCCTGTCTTCACTTAGAGTTGGCCAAAAGCAGCGGTTCTCAACCTGTGGATCGTGACCCCTTTGGAGGTTGAACGACCCTTTCCCAGGGGTCGCTGAAGACCATTCTGCATATCAGATATTTACATTACGATTCATAACAGTAGGAAAATTACAGTTATGAAGTAGCAATGAAAATAATTTTATGGCTGGGGCTCGCAACAGGAGGAACTGTTTTTAAAGGGCCAGAAGGTTAAGAACCACTGGCCTAAAGTATAAGAATGTCTTGGCTAATTATAAGGAATTCGGGAGCACTGTGCTATTTAAAAGCTATCACTATTCTCTGGTTTTGATCAGAAGGCTTTCAGTATAAATTTGCACTGGCTCCGTTCTGTCTTGAGTTATAAGATTATCGTGGAAATTAAGTGTGATTAAAGCATTACACTGGCCTATGTAATTGGGCTGGGGTAGCACCTTTGATGTATATGGAGTAACACTGCATAGGAATCTGAAGCAGGGAGAGATGCATCTTTACTGGCCCCCTTTTTTGGCTATGTGTAATTTATTTTAAAATTTACTATTAATGTTACTTTCTTGGAATTGTGTGTGAAGCAGGGCTCCTTTTAACGAGGTGTTTTGTTTGCTAGATATTGGGGGTTTGTATAGAGAAGTCTTTGTAGATGATCACTTTTGCATAAACATGCACCATGGTCCTAAGAGGTCAGCGCCCATAGGTCCCGAGTATGAAGGAAGGAGCAGGAGACGGGCCTTCCCAGAGCACGTGTGTCCTATTCAGGGTGAAAGATTTGCAAAATACCTTTGACTTACTTGGGCAAGTTTTTAGACAATTGTGGAAATGGGCACTAACCCCATAATTTACTTTAGGTTCTCAGTAAGCTCACAGGCTTCGGCTACCTCTGTTTCTTGAAGGAAAATGACGAATTTCACTAGAGGCAGTTTTATTACTGCTGTGGTCATTTCCTTTTTCTGTTACCTCAGAGCTCTGATTGCAAGGTTATCACTTCCATCTTCCATGCAAATTATGGTCTAGCCTGCTTTGTGGTTGCCACGGAAACAGTACCGGTTTCTTCCCTTCCTCCCATAAAGCTCTTCCTGGGCTTTAAATATGAATGTCTTCGTCATATGCTTTGGCCCTCCTTGCCTTTTCCATCCACAAAGGACAGATGTAAACAAGTCCCTTGTGTTTTCAGGGGTATCTGACTTTCCTGGAAACACAGCACTGGTTCCCAAACATGCAGGGTTTGTGAGGGTTTGGAGTCACCTTGCTTGTGAGGGTGGTGACAGCCATTCGTTGTCACTTCTGGTTCACTTATGAATGCTTGTGCAGGGGCTGGTAGATATGGCTTCTTATGCAGAATATTCCTTGATGTCAATACCTCTTACTTGGCTCTTAACAGCTCAATTAAATGCAGTGTGCATTGTTGCAACTAAGGTGGGAGTAGAGTGTTCTTACTACCACAGACCACATTTCTCTCCCCTCCCCCTCTACTTCCCTTCCTTTCATTTTTATGGTAGGCAGGTGGAATGGTCAGCTAGAGAGGACTTAAAGATAAGCTAAGGAGGGAAGGCAGTGACCTAAATGACTTGCTAAGGGAAAGATTTTGCTTTATTTCTGTCGTCAGAAATTAAAAAAAAAAAGATTGTAGTAATAAGTGTTTTGTTTTTCTTTTCTTGAAAGAAGATAAATATCAGGCAAAAATATTATTCTCTTTTGCTTTATGTTCAGTTGCTTTGGTTTGCAAAGACAGTCTTTTAGGATTGTAAACTTCATAAAATGCCATGGCAGTTTTATCCCACTTAGCTTAAAGCCCATTCACATAATGGGCATAGAGTGATCATCATCAGTGTGTGATTTTCTTGAGTGTGTTTGGGTGGGGCGGGACTTGGGCAATCATTACTGACTAGACTGATGATTTGACATTTAAGCTTTCAAAAAATTTGGCCGTCAACTTCCTCAGAGATGGAAAGTCCTTGTTTATCTTTGTACCCACGATGGCTAGAGGAGTGTCTGGTATGCATTAAATGTCTACATGTTTTTGTGAATGTAAACAAATTCTGAGAGTAGTCAAATAAAGTTT
The DNA here is from genome assembly GCA_004026665.1 of Murina feae. Taxonomy (NCBI): domain Eukaryota; kingdom Metazoa; phylum Chordata; class Mammalia; order Chiroptera; family Vespertilionidae; genus Murina; species Murina feae. The sequence continues at coordinate 6,202 of PVJC01025119.1, read as the reverse complement.
AAGGAAAGGAAATCTTTCTACAGGAGCCATCATATTTGGGAGGCATACATTCTATTTAAAACTGTCTAGATGCTTCACACTTTTTATCATATTGGAAGGTAGGGATGTATGAGCATGTGTGCTTGTCTGTGTGTGTGTGTGTTTTTGAAGTATTACCCATACTTAATTGTTTTGTTTAAAAGGGTTAGGAAATAACCGAGCAAACTGTTCTATGGTAGTAATATGTCCCCACTCCAACTTGTTTTTCCATTTTCCTCCTCCTCCTCCTCTCTCTTCTGTTATTCCATAAATACTCACTGGGCCTAAAATTCCATATTCATCTATACAGAAATCAAAATACAGATTGTAAACTTACTTCTTGAGACCTCTTACGAAACTATTACGTTATAAGGAAGTGCATGTTTTTGACTTCACAACATATTCTGGAGTCCTCACACCAGAGTATAAAGTCACTGAATTTCTGTTAGCCATCATTAAGTATTCATGCCAAGAAAAGAAGAAAAAATGCCTTCTTGCCTGAAAGCTCAGTGGTTCTTTTTTTGGATATATGTACCCCTTTTATTACCACTCAGTAGCCTCAGGGCCCAAGAATAAGTTAAGTCATAGAGCAGGCAAGGGGTGTGACTTTCCCAGGCCCAGGTAATGGGCCTGGGGTCTGCACGCCCCAAACTTCCTGAGCAAACTCAGGATAGGGCATGTGCGGAGGAGTGCTCCCTAGGGATGAGAGAAGGCCACTAGGGTTTGACGTGGATTCCTGCTAGCTCACTTATCAAAGTAGGGCATGTCGACAAACCGGAAATCCCAGTGGCCCTTGACCATGCAGTTGATGAAGATCTCCTGGTAAACTGGTAAGGGAGTCCACCTCCAGTCCCACACAGACCAGGATCAGCAGCAGCAGCAGCAGCAGCAGCAGCAGCAGCAGGAAGGAGGCCAGCATTACCCTGTGGTTCTTCTGGATCAAAGGGTGTTGAGTCCAGGTGCAGCAGGCATTGCAGGAGTGCTGAGTGCGGTTGCTGATGGTACTAAAGGACCACTGGGAGCTGTGGACAGATGTTCGGCCAGAATCCCTGGTGCTGACTCCCCCATCTGGCTCCAGAGGCACCCGGGCTCGATCTTCATCATTCTCCAGGTTCTATTCCAGAACACAGGGCTCAGGGGTTATTGTGCTCAGGCCCTTCCCCACTCCCCTTCAGGGAGAGAAGCGCTGTTGCTCTTCCTGAGGGCCAGCTGAAGGTTCACTGTGGTTTTCTTTAAAAGTTTTACTATTTCACTTGAGCCTTTAACTTCATGATAATAACTCTTATTTTTTCAAAATGATGTTGATAAACATATCTGGCATTTTCCCTCTTTTATCTCATATCCCCCCTTCCTCCCCCCCCCCCCCCCCCCCCCCCCCCCCCAATGTAGAAAAAGACTTAACTTTTGCTTAGTTGTATTCTTGGAGTTTAGTTATGGGAGAAAATTTCTGTAAAGTTTAAATAGCACATATTGACTGACCACTTTATAGAATTAAGTTTGTTATTAATTGCTATTGTCTACTGTATGTAAAATATAGAAAGAATGAAAACATTTAAAAGGAAAATGAGCCCTGACTCCTTTGGTTGAGCAGTGGTCACTAACCGGTGGTCTGCGAGGTCTGAAAGGTTGGCAACTGCTGGGTTAGAGCACTGTCCTGATATGCTAAGGTTTCGGTTCGATTCTTGGTCAGGCCACATACCAGAATCAACCACTGAATGCATAAATAAGTAGAACAACAAATCAATGGTATATAGCAGTATATACCATCAGGTGCTTTACTTAGTTGTTTTCTGATAACTTAAAAACTGCTCTAGCCAGGCTGGCCATAATGGCTCAGCAGTTGAGCATCAACTTAGGAACCAGGAGGTCACTGTTTGATTTCTGGTCAGGGCATATGCCTGGGTTTCCGGCTTGACCCCCAGTAGGAGGCATACAAGAGAAAACTAATCAATGATTCTCTCTCATCATTGATGTTTCTATCTTTCTCTCCCTCTCCTTTCCTCTCTCAAATCAATAAAAAAATATTCTAAGGAAGCATTGGCTTTGATGTACTAGTATATGACACAAATCTATGCAATGATTATTGGGATTCTTGTGGAAAGACCATTTTGTCATTGTTTACTTATCTGGGGGCGGGGGTGGACTACCTGGCCTTTTTTTCCAGGCCGAAGCCCATCTTAGCTCCTACGAACTCTTGGGGGAGTGCATGGTCTGTGGGTGATTTTAAATAACCATGAGCATAATTCAGGCCAATCTTGGGGGTTACTCTGTGATTAGCTTGTGGTATATTCACTAACTTACTTTTAAAATTTTATTTATTTTTAAAGGGGTGGGGGTGGGGAGAGAAATTCGATGTGAGAGAAATATTGATCAGTTGCCTCCTATATGTGCCCCTACCAGAGACTGAACCTATAACCTAGGTATGTGCCCTTACCGGCCAGGGCTCACTAACTTACTTTTTAAAAGAAAATTCTGTCAACTTGGTACTGTGCTGAATGAGGTTTTAGCAGTTATAAAATATAGGTTGTTTTCAAAGTCAATTTTTCTTTTCTCTAGAACATAGTTACAAATTTGTGCATTCTGTTATTTTACCCCCAAGAAATATGTTTGCATTCATTGTGACAGCCTGCAGACTGTTGGTACACTGCAGGGCTGTAATCTGATTGTTGTTCTGGCAAATGCCATTGTATGATGTGGACTGGCATTTGGCCTCTCTGGAGCTTATATTTATTTCCCTTTGTTAAGTATTTGAGCCGCCTTGGCCATAATTTCTTTCTTGATTCTCATTCCTCATGCCTCCTACAGTTCAGTCTCATTGAACTAGGCTGGGATAAATAGAATCCTTATAGAGCATCTGAATGTGAAATCATCTTGTTCCATAGATGAGAAATTTAAGGCTTACAGAGGATTGGGGCTGTGTGAGTCTTTTATGATGAGAATGTCTAGTCATGTTTGAATTGATTTAGGAATGAACATGTATACATTGGTCTTCTTCATACATCTGAAACCTGTATGTCTCCTAAAAGATGCCACCTACTGTGTGAGTTTGGGCTATTTGAAGGGCGAGGGAGGGCATGACATGTACAGCTTCCCTTTGCTGCAGACCCATTTATTTTGAAAGTCATGAAAGGTAATGACAGCGTGTGTACTCATCGAAGGCTTGTAGTTGTCACTTTTTGTGTCACCCTTTTCTTCACCACCAGACTTCTACTGCCATAACCTTTGGTGTAAATAAGTGCTTTTCCATGTTATTTAAATATCTTGGTTCAAACCTCAGATGGGTAGGACAAACTTTTATCCTGATTTTAAGTTCAAATATTGGCCTTCTCTGATCCTTAGTCACAAAGTCCATCTTTACCACTCTTCCCACATTTGTCCATATGGCCACCTTTAAGTTCATACTTTAAAAAAGGAAATGAGTATACATAAAGAAAGTACTTAAGACTGTCAATATAATTTACTCTTTCTAGGAGCAATTTAAGAGTAATTTAAGAAATGAACTTTGCCCTAGCCTGTGTGGCCCATGCACCAAAAGGTTGCTGGGTTTGATTCCCCGTCATAGAATTTGCCTGGGGTGTGGGCTTAATGCCAGGTAGGGGGTGTGCAGGAGGTAGCTGATGGATGTTTTATCCTCACATCAATGTTTCTCATTCCCTCCAAAAAAAAAAAAAAAGGAAAGAAATATACAGATGTCAGATTGATAGTGACACCATGGATTTTCCAAAGTGGTTTTCTCTTGTGTTAACCCTTAATATGAGAACATTGAATCAGAATCATGAGCAGAAAACTGCTTTTGTTGAAATGCCCTTATACCACTAAAGGTATGCCAGTGGAAATGGGCACATTTTTTTTTATTAAATAAAAGCAACAGGAAGCCTGCTCCTGGGCATGCTTGGCTAAGTAAGCAGGCTAACACACTAGGACCTACATAAAATTCATATAGCACCCGTGTAGCACCCATTATGGTGCTATTTTGGAAATAGAGTTTACCAAAATAGAATTGTGCATTTATTTACTGAATCTGTCTTGTTAATTTAAAATATACAGCAGATATTTGGCAGTGCCTCACCAATTAAATCGGTCTTCATGTCCACTTTTTCAAATTGTAAAATCAAATATGGTACATGGACCATGTGGAATACAAAATCCAAATAGTCCATGTATGGAAAATGTAAAATGTTCAAAGGGATATCCAAAAGAATTTCAAAGTGCGACCATTGGAAATATTGATGGATATCCCAAATACAAATGAAGATCTGGTAGCACCATTTCTATTGGAAATAAAATTGTTGGTAATACTTGGATTGTCCCTTATAACCCGTATTTGTGCTTCAAATATAACTGTCATATAAATGTTGAAGTCTGTGCATCAATTAGAAGTGTCAAGTAGCTATTTAAATACATCTATAAAGGGCACGATTGTGCAAATATTCAAATTTCTGAAAAAAATATTATCAATCATGGCAAAGTACAGGACTTCATTGACTCCAGGTATGTGAGTGCTCCTGAGGCTGTTTGGAGACTTCTTGGAATGCAAATGCATGACTAGTCTCATGCAATCACAAGATTAGCTATTCATTTGCCAAATGATCAGAATTTGTATTTTCATGCCAATGATTTTGCTGTAGTTTTAGATAGGGCTAAAAGGCATAACTCGACTTTGATGACTTGGTTCTTATTGGCTAGAGAAGACTTTGATGCACATAATTATTATTATTGGGCGATTCCACAGCATTACATGTTTAGTAATTCTTTGTGGACAAAACGCCAAAATGGCGGGAATAAAGTACTAGGTAGACTGTTCACTGTGAGCTTTAGAGAACCAGAACGATATTTTCTTAGACTTTTGCTTCTGCTTGTAAAAGGTGCGATAAGTTTTGAGGGTCTGTGAGCTGTAGGCGGTGAAACTTATGTTACATTTCGTGAAGCTGGTAAACACCAAGGATTATTACTTGACGACACTATCTGGAAAGATACGATTGATGATGCAATCATCCTTAATATACTCAAACAATTACGGCAACTTTTTGCATACATATGTGTGTTTGGATGTCCTTCTGCTGCAGACAAATTATGGGATGAGAATAAATCTCATTTTATTGAAGATTTCTGTTGGAAATTACACTGAACAGAAGATGCCTGTGTAAACTGTGAAACACATGCCTTTAATGAAATTCAGGAGTTATTCACATGTCATGGAATGAAATGTTCACATTTCAAAATTCTGGACTGGCCTTTATTAATGAATACAAATACATGTGAAGAATTGTATGAGCAACAATAGGCAGAGGTTTTGATAAATTCTCTGAATGATGAACAGTTGGCAGCCTTTCAGACTATAACTTCAGCCATCGAAGATAAAACTGTACACCCCAAATGCTTTTTCTTGGGTGGTCCAGGTGATAGTGGAAAAACATATCTGAATAAAGTTTTAATACATTATATTAAAGGTCGTTTTACCCACAGCATCTTCAAGAATTGCTGCAAATTTAGTTCTTGGTGGAAGAATCTTTCATTTGCAATATAAATTACCTATTCCATTAAATGAAACTTCAATTTCTAGACTCCATATAAAGACCGAAGTTGCTAAAACCATTAAAAAGGCCCAACTTCTTATTGATGAAAGCACCATGGCATCCAGTAATGCTATAAACACCATAGACAGATTAGTAAGAGAAATTATGAATTTGAATGTTGCATTTGGTGCGAAAGTTCTTCTCAGAGGGGATTTTCGACAATGTCTCAGGATTGTACCGCGTGTTGTGCAATCGGCCATAGTACAAATAAGTTTAAAGTACTATGATGTTTTTTAAGTTGTTTCTTAAAATAAATATGAGATCAGAGGATTCTGCTAATAATGAATGGTTAGTAAAACTTCGAGATGGCAAACTTGATAGCAGTTTTCATTTAGGAATGGATATTATTAAAATTCCCCATGAAATGATTTGTAATGGACCTATTATTGAAGCCACCTTTTGAATTAGTATATGTATGGATAATATTAAAAATATATCTAAACATGCAATTCTTTGTCCAAAAAAAATGAGCATGTTCAAAAATTAAATGAAGAAATTTTGGATATACTTGATGGAGAGTTTCACACATATTTGAGTGATGATTCTGTTGACTCAACAGATGATGCTGAAAAGGAAAATTTTCCCATCGAATTTCTTTTTTTTTTTTT
>PVJC01025118.1:0-24957 GCA_004026665.1 Murina feae | reverse complement strand
CTCAGAAGAAATGTCAACCTAGTGCAGAGCTCCCCGACAGGTGTGCGGAGAGAATGGATGTCTGAGCAGGAGCTCGAGGCCACAGTGGCTGCCTGAGGCCTTTGTGGACCCGGCACCTTGAAATACAACCGATTGAGGTCACCGGCTCCACCAACAATGGCTTCCTTCCTAACTGCTGGGCGTTGCTCTTGCCTGCACGTCCACTGCTCTCCTCCAACCTACGGCCCCCACACACTAGCCTCTGTCTTCCCCACTGTCTGCTTCTTTCTCTCTGCAGGATCCGTGTCTCTGATGTACACACACACTACTCTCCTGGACCGGTGCCCCTGCATATCACTGGTCTTGAATCTGTGCTACTCCATGATTTCTGCAAGGCTAGCCTCCACCAGCTGCTCAGTTCCCAGCAGCTCTTCCATCTCCCTGCGGCTTCTCGAGGTCATCTGTGGTCCCCAACTTCAGGGGGTGCTCGACCGGGGCCTTGAGACACTGGCAGGAGGTGCGGATGGCAAGACCCTTCCAGGCACCAGGGCCATAATAAGCCAAGGCCCTGAGGCAACCCAGGGCAACTTAAATTCAGAGTTCACAGCCGTCCAGAGGCTGGGTCACACTGGGCAGGAGGCCTTTGGAAATGTGCCCGTACAACTAACAACGGGCAGTGCTGACCACGGCGGTTTAACAATCACAGGGCAGGACCCGAGGCCCATCAGCCCTGCTGGGATCTGATCGGAGCCCTGCGCCTGGGAGACACTCGGGAATTCTCGCAGAAGCGTGAGCTCCTGTGGGCCCTGCTTCGCCTGCCGCCTGCCCCAGCGTTTACACCCACTCGCATTACAGCTCCTCCACCACCTGCCCTGGCCACACACGGGAGCGAGCTGGGGGCCCAGGGCTGCTGACTCTCAAGTGTGGGGACAGAAACCTCCAGGACGTGGCCAAGGGGAGTAAACACAGGTCAGTAAAGAAATACAATGCTTTATGGCCATTCACCACAAGCACCTTAGAGTCACATTAGGAAGACTTCCTACGTTGCACATGTAGGCCAACTCTTTCCGGTAAAGCGGACATCGGGTGACAGCCTGCTCATGCCGCGTCTGGCCAGGACAGGAGCTCTGCGGGGACAGGGGGAGCTGATACAGTGTCACGCCTTTGATAAATTTGATTGAAGAGGACATGCAGGTGAGATGGGAAGTACTGCCATGGACAAGTGCAGCTTACCATAAAGATCTTGAGGAAAGGGCAGAGTTAAGGTGACAGAGGATAAGTGGGGATCATCTTACACTGCATCACACTCGTCTCCTCTCGGACAATGAGGAGCGTGGGCGCAGAGAAGACAAGAAATGAGAGAAAGGCGCATAAATGTGTGAGAGGAGCCGAAGTCCACAATGTGAGACAACGGGGGGGGGGGGGGAGACACAATAGAAAGAATCCAAATGCCTCCCACGACGTTCTGAGTCCTCAAGTCCAAGAGCAGAAAATGCCAAAGGAGCACTAAGCAAGGAAATTCAGAAAAACGCTCGTCTGGTGGAACCGATAAATAAGGGATTGAGAAAACCTGCATCGGCAGAGCACCGGGATTCTGGAAAAGTCACATGAGGCCATTCCCCAGTTTTCACAAAGATCATTCCATTTATCACAGGTAAATGTCAGTCCATACGCTACTCATCATGCCAACGGCCATGCCATGTCATAGTATGTGGTATTTTTAGGGACTCGGGGACCAACTGCGCCCAGGTTCGTCGCTTCGATCACTCATGCCATGGCATGTGCAGTTTTGCAGGCTCAGAACCACAGACCCAGCTCGTCAGGGGACACTCAGAGGCCAAGGGGCCATACAGCTGAGGAGACCAAGCCCCAGGGAAGGCAAGTAACTCGTCCATAGTAACACATTGGGGCATGAGCATGTATGTGCTGAAAACAACCCTGTTCCCTCACAGACTTAAAGCCTACATGTATGTGACATGCACAAACGTAGGTAAGGACAAACGCCTCTCGAAAGGCCACATGCCAGTCTGGTCACAGTGACCATCTCTAGGGGCTGGGTCTACAGAGATGTGCACCATCTTTGGTCTGTATTTCCTTCTTTCTTTTTTTTTTTTTTTTTGCAGCATCTAACTTTTCTAGGAATACACAATTTTTAAAACACAGCTGAATAAAAAGGGCAGGAAAGCTGCAGGGTGAGGTGCCCTTGGGGGAGCCCCTGGGAGGACACCCTGCTCCTCAGCAGAGCTCTGTCTGGAGAGCAAAGTGGTCTCCCACTCCTCCTGACATTTGCTGGAATTTCAGGGGACAAATCAGAGCAGACTGTTTGCCTTCATGAGCGGTGAGCAGAGGCACCCGACTTCCCGCCGGGGAGCCCCAAGCCCAGCCCAGGAGAGGGACCGAGAACACGCACCTTCCTTGTGAAGTAGTAATGGGGCACTTCCATGCCCAGGAGGGACTGGTAGGTGGGAGGCCGCGGGAAGCTGTCCTGAAGCAGGAAGCCGTGCTCTTCGGAAATGAAGAAGGACACAATCAACGTGTCCGCCTGGGAGGGGGGGAAGGCTGCTGTTAGTTTGGCAACAGACTTTGCTACTTTGCCGTCTAATTCCCATTTTCCTTGCCGAGGTATTTACACAGAACACGGATGAAACAGGATGAGCACATTCTGACAGATAACCCACTCTCCCCCTCTGGCATATCAGCACCAGCCTCTACCGCCATCTCCTGTATTTTGGAAAAAACTGACCCGCCTTCTGGAAGGATGCACCTCATCCGGTTTGAGAGCCACTATGTCATTTTCACTGACCGATGTCCTTGTAGCAAAGAATAACACGCCCACCGAGCTGGGGATGGAAACTCAGAGGAGCTCTCATGTTTAAAAGATACCCCCCCCCCCCGCCGCCCTAGCTGGTTTGGCTCAGTGGATAGAGCATCAGCCTGTGGGCTGAAGGGTTCCGGGTTTGATTCTGGTCAAGGGCGCGTGCCCGGGGTTTTGGGCTTGATCCCCTCTGGGGGCTGTGCAGGAGGCAGCCGATCAGTGATTCTCTCTCATCATTGATGTTTCTCTCTCTCTCCTTCCCTCTCCCTTCCTCTCTGAAATGAATAAAAATATTTAAAAAAATAAAAATAAAAGATAGCCCCCTCGGTTTCTTTAATTTAAAACCACCCAGAGCACAATGATAAAAAGATTCCTGCCACGGCTTTCAATAGGGAACGCACAGGGGGAGGTGGGGGACTCAGAACAGCAGCTCCCGGCTGCAGCCCCTTCTGAACAGGAAAGCAACAGGACGCGTCGGGGTGCCAGAGCCTTTTCTTGCCGTGTGAACTCCTACACGTTCTCATCGTCTTCATAAAAGACCTAAAGAGCTATCTGTTCAAACTGCTGGGAAGTGCCCTTGACTGTCCGCTCCCTCATCATCAATGTGCGCGTTCATATCACTTGTCTAGACCTGTCACCAAGCCTCCCCCATGAGGAAAGTTCCTCTGGCAACGTCTTCGCTTCTCTCAATCCAGTGAAGAGATGCCGCCTAAGTGCACTTTCCCACTCAGTGCTTCAGAACCAATGGGCGGATCCGCTTCTGAAAACCTCGGAGTACGGACACAGACTGCGGATGACCTCAGGGCATCGAAGGGAAATCCCTTCGGCAGGGAGACAAGCCCCCTAAAGTTAGAGGGCTGCTGTCCTTTGCCGACTTACTGGAGGTCCTGCGTATAAGTTCTCTTGGAAGGAGATGGGTTAGAAAGTGGCACAGCAGCTCTGACCGGTTTGGCTCAGTGGATAGAGCGTTGGCCTGCGGACTGAAGGGTCCCAGGTTCGATTCCAGTCAAGGGCATGTACCTTGGATGCGGGCACATCCCCAGTAGGGGGGTGTGCAGGAGGCAGCTGATCGATGTTTCTTGCTCATTGATGTTTCTAACTCTCTATCCCTCTCCCTTCCTCTTTGTAAAATATCAATAAAATATATTATTTTTTTAAAAGAAAGAAAGCAGCACAGCAAACCACTGGGCTTCCCCAGGGAATGCTAGACATCCGTCCCTAGTGCATAAGAACCGGAAAGTGTCAGAGTCCAGGCCCTTGGGATGCAGCCCTGAGAGTCGTCAGGCGGGAGAGGGAGACCCTGCAGAGCTTGGGGAGCGGGTGGCGAGAGCAGAGAGCATGGCTAGGCGAGGAGGCTGCTTTGGTCAGAATCGTCCTTGTCTGAACAGCAGGTTGTGGAACGAATGAGGAGTCAGCATGCTGCCTCCCCGCCTCATCACATCACGTGGAGAGAGCAGGAGAGCAGTGTTACACCAGCCAGACAAGACGGGGTGGGCTCCGCCTCCTCACGTCCGCCCGTGGGAGAGGCTACGCAGGCACGTGGTCATGCTCCACGTGATGGACTTTCCCTGTAACTTTCCTATGAACCTCGTCACCAGGATTGTGCCCCCGTAAGTCCAAAGTCCCCCGGCCTCCACCAGCAAGCGCAAAGGCGGCTGCGCAGTACCGTGGCGCCGGTGCTGTCCTTGGCGGGGGCCTGCGGCTGGGCTCCCGTCGCCTCCTGCACGGCCTCGCACACGAACAGCCTGGGCTCACTCTGGTCCCAGAAGTGGCTCACGGGAACAAGATGCGCCAGCTTCCCATCCCCGAAGGCCTGGTTCCTGAAAGACAGCCCCATGGGACCCGTGAGAGAGCGCCTGCTCTCAGCCTCCGTCCGCACCACCTTCAGGCCGGTCTCCAGCCCGCGCCGCAGGCCTCCCCGGAGCTCCAGCCTGGGAGCACACGGGCACACCGTGTGGCGATGCAGCCTGTCTGATCGCATCCTTTCGCATTTAAAGCAACTGGTCGCCTACAGCTGGAAGGCTCCGGAGGGCTGGGGGGGAGTTAAGAGATCAACTGAAAGACTTGTATGCATGCATATGAGCATCATCAATGGACACAAGACACTGGGGGGTAGGAGAGGAGGGGGGATGGTCAGGGGGAAAAAATGGAGACCTATCTAACACACGCTGTAATACTTTAAGCAATAAAACAAAATAAAAAAACAACAAAATAAAAAAACAACAACACACAACTGTTTGGAAGAGTCCCAGTGGAGTCTAATGGGAGAGACAATGAGGCTTGGGTTCTAGAGGTCACGCAGAAGGTCCCTGATGCCGGTCCCAAAGTCCAGGACCAGGGGGTGGCCCTCAAGGTGGGACGGCACCCCCTGCTGGGCAGCTTTGCACCTGGGGTCCAGTCCAGCTGTGGCCTGTGTGATGCGGTGCATTTGCCCCTGGCCCCTCCCTCCTTTAAATCTCCCTGCTCTACAGGCCCAGAATGCAATGAAGAACTGGGTGGCAAAGAATGGATCAGATCTCAAAAGAAGGCAGGCAACTGACAAAAGACAGTGGGTGGCCCCCTTCCCCCCCCCCCCCCAGAGTATGAAGGCAAGGAGGCTACATGTGGCCATGTGGGAGCTTGGGGGCCTGACCAGCAGCTCTCATGGATGTCACTGCTCCACAGCCGAGCATACAGCAGGGCACGTAAATAAGCATTTGTGGTGGCCCACGGAGTGTCAGGGGCACCTCGGGACGGGCCTGGTGACGGGGTGGACACAAGGGTGTGGCTCAGGGGCTCCCGCAGCAACCAGGAGGGAAGCAGGAACAGCAGACAGAGTGTGGAGGGGAAAGCGTGACTCAGAGGCATTTTACCAGTAAGACAAGAACACGGGGGACTAGAGCCACAGAGAGCGGAGGTAAAGGAAGGGTTAGTTCTGAGGTTTCAGGTCGGGTGACCCAGAAAAACGGTGCTGCAGGCAAGAACGGGGCTTCTGGGGAGTGAGGCTGAGCTGGGGGTCCATTTTTGAGGTGATGGCAAGAAACTCCAGGGACGCTTGGAGATGGAGAAGTGAAGATAAGCATACTCAGGTGGGGCCACCAGCAGATGCGAGTTTAAGCCACCAGGTGAAAGAAGTTTCCAGAAAGGGACTCTGAGGAGGAGAGAGGTGGGACTTGTGAGGCAGACTGGACAGGGGCAGGAGGGGGCTGTGACAGAAGCACAAGGAACAGGGCAGCCAGAGAACAGCACGGGCGCAGCCATGCCTGGCAGCCGCTCTCCCCTGCCCCAGCCTGCAGGCTTCCCGCCTCTGCACTCCCTTTTGCTGCTTATACACTGACCTGCACGGGGGGGGCCACACAGCTGCTCCCACAAGGGCCAGAGTCAGCCCCCTCCCCCAGACCCCCAGCCCTCTGAACACTGCACTTGGCTCTCGTGAGGCACTTTGTGCAGAATCAAATATGAACTGTAGGTGGAATAGTGTAAACACTTAAATTCTGTGAATATTTTCTTAGTAGTAGAAGCACCTACAAGTACGCATTCCGTGAACTCCCTGGAGAAAGACAGCTTCTTTCTAGAAACACATTCTCTAAAGACACACGCCATCCCCACCATCGGGGACGCGGATGGGCCCAAGGGTCACGCAATTCTCTCTCTCCGGGGATGTGGGGCCATTTCCGTAGACACCTCAGCCATGGCCCTTTCAGAAGCTAATACCAGAACCTCAGAACCTAGAACACAGAGATTAAAGGTCCGGATCTATCCCAGCTGCCCAAGTGTGCTTCTGCGCCACTTTCCGCCTCCACTACAAATAACGGCTGGGCTCCTCTGAGGTCACGTAAAACTGAGAAAACCTCCAAGAAGTGGACACTGCGTGTTTTCAACAAAATCCTCCCAAACCACACACTTACTTTGTAGTTTCCTGCCCATTAAAGGACAATGTCTCTATCTGATCAATCTGTCCCATTTTGAAGTCGAAGACGGTCACCGTGTCCATTTCCACGTCATAGAAACAGATTTTGGAATCGGGGCTGCCGTCAGCCTAGGGGAAAAGAAACCAGAAGCTCAAAGCCCACATCTGAGAAAACCCGTCCTGGTGTTAATGACCCAGCCACTCTGGTCAGAGTGCTTCCAGCATCAGAACTTGAAGGTCCATTTACTGTCTTCCCACAAAATGGTTGTTGAGTTGCTACTTTATAATTTCAGAGAATTGAAAATAAACCCCCACATACTGTGAAGGCCAACTACGGCTATCCAGCTGTTCTCATTACGGACTTGAGTGCGATGTCCTTTCAGCTGTAGTGGGTTAACCTCGGGAACAAGAAGGAATCGGATAAGCCAACTCTGATGCAGCTCCCTGGGGGGTGACTTGGCGTCCGAGGAACTGCTGGGCACCCCTGAAGGAACGAGGTTGCCCTCCCTCTGGGAATCTCCTCCCTCTCCCCTGCTCACTCCACCCCCACCCCCCACTCTCTAAAGACATTCCCTTGATTAGGTCAACCCCATGCATCAGTCAACATCTCTTGTCTGTTCTTCCCAAGTCCCAGCCCTTCTCCATACAGCCAGGGCGTGAGCAGGGCTCTCAGTCCCAGCACAGCCAGCTGCGTCTTTGGACAACTCATTAAACAGGAAGTGATAGGTGCAAGATGCCACAGCTACCACTGCCAATGCTACCATCTCACTCATCACCTCTCCTCTGTTCTTGATCCTCACACGGGAAGGTACATGTGCACACACAAAAGAAACCGAGAAAAGGGAAGGACCCAGCTTGGTTGCCAGGGTAACAAATGCCAGAACTTAGGTAGACTGCTAAAAACGTTATTCTACTCGAGTCCACAGCTTGGCTCCACTATCACCGCGTTTGGGAGCCTCCTCATTGCCCTCAATGGCAACTCCTCCCTCTTACTCGCTCTCCGGGCACTGGCACTGTCCTCCCAGCTCTCCTCGCCCTTTGATCAATATCTGTTCAACCACAGTGGGGAGCCAAATCCTCTTGTTTAACTAATAAATCTGTATCTACAGCGCCCAGCAAAGCGCACTGGTGCACAGAGCCAACCCACAGTCAACTCCTGAATGCTTGACCAAGAGCACAAACGAATGAAAATGTGAACGTGCTAGTGGGCGGCAGGGCACCAGCCACTGGGAGCAGGACGAACACGCCCTCCGTCACCTTGGCTTCAGCCCTCCACGCAGGTGCCCACACCCTGACGTCACGCAGTCTCCAACAACCCTGTGAACCCCTTGGGCCGAAAGAGTTTAGTGGGGCCATGAAAAGAGACAGAAAAGAGGAGAGGTGAGGGGTTCTATAAAGAAGAAACCCTGATGAAGTAAGAAACAAAGAAAGGAGGAGAACCAAGATGGCGGCACGAGGTATATACCTAAATGCGCAGCCTCCCACAACTACATTAAATACAGCTATAAAGATAAACGGACATCCTCCAGAACCAAGGGAGGGGAAGCTTTACAACTAGAAGGCAAGAGAAGGAGTGCATTGAGACTGAGTAGAAGTTCCTGGCGCCAAAACTGAGAGGTACGGACGCGCGTGAAACGGAGGCGGCGCGGGTGAAAGGGGGTGGTGGCAGCACCTAGGTCTGCAGCTTGGAAGGAGATTATAAACTCCGGGGTCGCACTGAATGCAATGCGGGCTGTTGGGCAACGGGATGGAAGATGAGTGGTGTTCTAGCAGAGCTGTTCGCAGCGATCACTGACACGGAGACTCGGGGACTCAGGGGTGTGCAGACACCAGGGTGCAGAGACGCCAAATCTGGGAGAAGCTGTGGAGTCGGCGGAGGGGCAGCCATCACAGGTTGCTCTGCCCCGGTGATTCTGAGACCCCGCCCCACCCAACTTACAACCCCGCCCAAGCTGTGCGCCTGCCTGCCTGCAGCATAACTTAAGGGACTGCAGCTGGGACAGAACTCCAAAAGTTCCAAACCCCAAACAATGAGGAGAAAAGCCTGCAGGTCATTTCCTCCCAGTGATACTCCCAGTGATAACTACTACAACAAGACTGTGCACCCAGCCTTCAAAGGCGTACAACAAGAGTGTCCACCCCAGGTGATTGGGGAGGCTGAATCACTGGGCCTTATATAGGACACCTAGTACAGAAACCACTCCATCAACGCAGCCAAAATGCGGAGACAAAGAAACAGATCACAAATGACAGAAATAGAGGAAAGCAAACTAGTGGATACAGAGTTCAGAACTACGGTTTTAAGGTTTTTCAAGAATTTTCTAGAATCCGCTGATAAACTTAGTAATATTATACAGAGATCCAACAGCAGACTAGAGGTTTGCAATAATCAAGTCAAAGATTTGAAACATAAAAAAGCAAAAAGCACCCAACTGGAAGAGAAAAAAGAAAAAAGAATCCAGAAGTGTGAAGATAGTGTAAGGAGTATCTGGGACAACTTTAAGCGTACCAACATCAGAATTATAGGGGTACCAGAAGAAGAGAGAGAGCAAGAGATTGAAAACCTATTTGAAGAAATAATGTCAGAAAATTTCCCCTACCTGGTGAAAGAAATAGACTTACAAGTCCAGGAAGCATAGAGGATCCCAAACAAAAGGAACCCAAGAAGGACCACACCAAGACACATCATAATTAAAATGCCAAGGGCAAAAGACAAAGAGAGAATATTAAAAGCAGCAAGAGAAAAACAGTTAGTTACCTACAAGGGAGTACCCATATGACTGTCAGCTGATTTCTCAACAGAAACCATGCAGGCCAGGAGGGAGTGGCAAGAAAGATTCCAAGTGATGAATAGCAAGAACCTACAACCAAGATTACTCTACCCAGCAAGGCTATCATGTAAAATTGATGGTCACATAAAGAGCTTCACAGACAAGACAAAGCTAAAGGAGTACATCACTACCAAACCAGGATTATTTGAAATGCTGAAGGGCATTCTTTAAGAAGAGGAAGAAGAAGAAAAAGGTAAAAAATAAAAAGTATGAACAACAAAGTGACAATAAATACATATCTATCAATAAGTGAATATAACAATTAAGTCAATAGAAATATCTGATGAACAGAATAAACTGGTGAATAGAAGTAAGGGCATAGAAAGGGAATGGACTGACAATTCTCAGGGGGAAGGGGGTGTGAGGGGTATGGAAGAGACTGGACAAAAATCTTCTATCTATGGATGAAGACAGTGGTGGGGGGGGGTAAGGGCACGGGGTGGTGGTGGGGAAACCAGGTGGAGGGAAGCTATGGGGGTTAAAAAAAAGGAACATCTGTAATAATCTGAACATTAAAGATTTAATTTAAAAAAAGAAATGAAGAAAGGCAGGAAAAAAAGGAAGCTGTGTGGGTGGGGAGGGAAAGGACAGCATCAGGTGGGAGAGGGCACAGGCAGGAGGAGAGGACCCCCTGGAGAGGGGATGAAAGAGGAAGAGGAGTGGAAGCTGAGATACAAAAGTGGACGCCAAAGGCACGGACAGGAAGGCCCAGGGTCCTGTGAGAGCAGCTAACAGAGGAGGAGCAGAGGCCAGCCTCATGGGCACCCACCTTGCTGGGGTGGATGCTGATCTTGTTGCCGTTGGCATTACATCTGAGCGACACGATGCCCCCCACACCAGGGACCAGCTCGGCCAGGTTCTTGCAGCTGCAGTGCACCTTCGCCTCCCTGCGGGAGGAGGACAGGGTCAGCACACGCTCACCGAGGGGTCTCTGTGCACCGCAGGCGGGGGGAAGGCCCTGCTTCTCCAGTGACTCCCAAACCTTTGTCCACAGAACTGAGTCCTGCCCAGTGGTCCAGCTGCTCTCACTCGGGTGCCTTATGCCCCGGCAAACAGGCAACGGGCCAGGGCCAGGCTCCGAATGCAGGGTGAATTTTTAAAGTTCTCACGTGCTTATCAGCAAATGTGAATATGTAATTTCCTCCTCCTCCTGCCCCCCCTGCGCTTCCCCTTGCAGCATTTGTGACCTCTCCTTCCAGAACGGGATTGCTGTATCACACCATTACAACTGCGTACGTTCCCTCACAGGCGTGAACTAGAATGTACTTCACTCCTCCCGTTTAGCTGGTTCTAGTTCGTTCCCTACAGGAACAACCCTGGGTTTGCTCATCGTATTTTTATTTTTTGACTTTATTCACTCTTCCTCGGTTCCTCCCTAACTCCCTCTCTGTCCCAGGATCCCACCGGGACCCACACGACTTCTGGCCGTCAGGCCTCCACAGGCTCCTCCGGGCTGGGCTCCTGCTTTTGACGCTCATGCAGATTTGAGGAGGACTGGTCAGCTGTTCTGCAGAGTGCCCCACCCGCAGTGGGAAGGAAGTGTCTGGTGTTCGTCTCACGCTGTGCCTGGGGTGTGGGCTTTAGGAGAAGCAGCCAAAGGTACAGGGCCGTTGTCATCACATCCTATCGGGGGGTCTGTGCTGTTGATCTTGGTCTCTCCTGCCTGGGGTCATGTCTGTAAAGCTACTCCTTTCCCCCTCCCCACACTGTCCCCTTTGGGAGGACGTCACTACATATAGCCCACACTTACGAAGTGGGGGGGTTATGCTCCCCTCCATGGGGAGGAGAATCTATGTAAACTATTTGCAGTTCTTCTGTGGATTATTTGCCTCTCTTCCTCTACTTATTAACTTATTCGTCACTTAGTTATATTAGCATGAATGCACAGATATTTGTTTTCTACTTTGGGTTCTAATACAAAGCTGTTTTATTTATTTTGTTGCTCAAATTGTCCCAGCTTTCAGCTTGGGCCACTGGGAACTCTTGGGTGGCTCCTATGTCCCCTGACACACCCCATCATTATATGTATATCAGGACTTCCTTACTCTTTGACGGTTAAGACACGCTGGGCTCATCGTGAACATTCGCTGCCTCAGCCCTAGACTCAGCCATTCCTCCGAGGACCCTGGCTCCTTGTCTGGGAGATGCTGTTAGAGACCCGAGTCCGGGCCCTGGTGCGCTGGGTGCTCTGGGGGGTCCTTGCCGCTAGGCCCTCAGCTGACAGAACAAGGAACTGTGTGTGCACTGACTGGTGTATAGACCCATATGCATAACTGCCTTCCTATGTGTCTTTATCAAGCTAATCAAGACCTCAAACTTGTGTCTCCAGTTCTAACCCATCACCACAGAGATCCCACTCGCCTCCTCCGTGCTTGTCCCAACCTCCCACCCCAATAGGGAGGGCCCAGCTCCCAGCACCCTCCATCCACTCGCTTCACTGCTCCCTGCCAGCGTAACAGTACCGGACTGTCACCCTGCACCCTGTGGGAATTAACTTTGTCAACCAGAGCACCGTGCTGCGTGCCGTCCCTGTGCTTTGAGTATTACAGTCGCCACGCGTTCCCAAGTGGCTCAGGTCAGCCACACGCCCTCCAGCGAGCTTGTTTCACGCATTGGTAATACGGGCGGGTGCCCTGTCACCTTCTGCATTCCATCCTGGGATCCCCCAATCTAAAAGATTTGTGAGAAATGTGCACACGCTTTGCTCATTTTCGCTGAGAAGTTCTACGGGTTTTGACAAACAGACCAGGCTCTGTATCCATCACACTGAAGTTTCCTTAACCTAAGGAAACCCCCTGTGCATCACCTGTTCAACCCCCCTCTTCTTCCCATTCATGGAAAGATCGAGAATTTAAGCCAAAACAGGTGTTTACAAAAATGTTAGTGGCACGTTAATGTTGACAGGAGAACACAGAGTGTTTTCTCGCTCCCATCCATTTCATACCCGCCACATCATCTCCTAGTTTTTAAAATGTAATACTTCCATTTGGAAACACACTGTACCTTCGGGAAAGATCAAAGCTTTTGAAGTGAGCCAAGTCTGTCCCGGTGACCAGGTAATTCCCGCAGATGTCAAGGACGCACGGGTTCCCCTCCGTCTCGGAGAAGAGCAGGAGTTGTTTCACCGTCCCCTGAGGAAAGGCAAGGCCCAGGAACTCAGCAAAGCTGCCGTGTAGCATTTCACTCTTATGACTAAACGTTAAGTCCAGAGAACCCCGTGTGCTCCACTCCCGCACTCAGACAGCGGGCTGATGGCTCCTGTGTGACCAGCACTCTGCTGGGCTCCGACACGACACAGGGAAGATGGCCCTGCCCTCGGGGAACCCCTCATGCTTACAGTCCCGAGAGGGAAACAGACAGCAACGAGGTCAACAAGCAAATACACATGTGACCTCAACCTGAGAAAGTGCTAGAGAGGCGACAGGCCACCGGTGAGACGGTCAATCCCATCTGCTTGGGTTGATCCTGGAGGCCTGCATAGGTCTTAGTGAAAGCCTCTGATATGCTTACTATGTTGCTGGCGTCACATAAGTGGTTGCCTTTGGGGGGGAGAGGCGAGTGAGTGGATGGGACAGCAGTTACATCGTGGGTGTGTTCCACTGGTGGAAAGCCACTGAGCTGGGTGAACACTTACGGACGACATGGCCGCTTTCCTGGATGTGCATCACACTTCAGTAAAGTGTTTGAGAAGTAAGTCTTGCCTGGAGGCAATATTTAAACTGAGGTTGGGGAGGAGCCAGCTATCCGGAGGGCTGTGGGCCATCATTTCAGGAACAGAAGATGGCGTGCACTGGAGCAGGAAGGGCTGGTCTGGGGACCAGAGGCCCCCGCAGTGGGCAGGAACAAGCCATGGTGAGGCCACTCGGGGTGGCATTAGTGCAGGCCAAGAGCCACGTAAAGAGGGAAAGAGTCAGGTTTTGTTCAAAGTGAAGCTGGAGGACTCTAAAGGGCTTTGAGCCATGAAGTCATTTCGGAACTAATTACATTTTTAAAGTGTTTAAATGTCACTTAATTTAAAATGTCACTCTTAACAGCACATTGAAAGAGTGACCACAGGCAGGCTGGGCAGCGCCTGGGCTGTGCGGCGTGTCATGTAAACAGCTGACCTGCTCCTCTGAGTTAAAAGAGGCTCCTGGCTCAATTCAAGCAGTGATCAGGGAGGGCCCGCACCCTGCATGGCACCGGGGCGGGAGCAGGCACTCTGACAGTGAGCCGCATGTCCCTGGAGCTTGGACAGGGGGTGAGAGATATGCTGAGGGCATCGCAGGGCTGGGCCCGGCAGCAGGAGGGGCATAGGCCCAGCGGACGGGAGAGTGAGGAAGCAAGCTGATGGCAGGGAGGGTTCCAACTGAGCTTAGGGAGCACATAACACTAGGCAGAGAGAGACTCGGAGAGCAGGCGAGGCGGCAAAAACCTGTGCCAACTGTCCAGGAGGCTGGGGGCTGGGGGCTGAATGGCTGGGGGGCAGGAAAGGAGGAATTCTAAACTAAGAAATCTGATCTTCATTTTGATGCACCGAGCAGGAGCTTAATAAATGCTTGGGGAATAAGCAAACAGCTGCTTAAACACAGGGTCAAAGGGAGAGTCCCAGGCGACCGCCGACTGGACCAAGGACAGCCGCGTTAACGGCGACAGGATGGGTGCATCAGCCTCCTTTGCTCACCCTCTCCTCTGCTGCTCCTTACACTCTGTGTACCCAGGGGACAAACTTGAACTCCTCTTGCTTCTACATTGGTTCAACTATCATCTTGACGTCCATGTATTCCAAATTCCCAAATTTATTGCTTTAGAGCACTGACCTCCAGAGTCTGTATTCCTTTTTTTTTTTTTTTAAACACCTCACCCAAGGAGCGAGGGTATTTTTTTTCCCCCGTTGATTTTTAGAGAGACAGTGGAAGGGAGCAGAGAGAGAAAGAGAGAGAGAAAGAGGGAAACATCAATGTGAGAGAAACACACTGATTGATTGAAAGCTGCATGCGTCCTGACTGGGACCGGGAATCGAACCTGCAACCCAGGTACATGCCCTTGACCGGGAACTGAACTGGAGACCCTCTGGTGGGCAGGCTGACTCTCTAATCACTGAACCAAGCTGGCCGGGCCAGAACCGTGTTTCGAACTAGCTCTTGGGCATCTCTGAAGGATGTCCAAGGTAGACCTTATACTTTGCACCTTGCACCGCCGAACCTGCACTGTGTCTGTAGTTTCCATGCTAAGGCAGCATGCCCGGCCAGCATGGCTCAGTGGTTGAGCACTGACCTATGAACCAGGAGGTCACAGTTCAATTCCAGGTGAGGGTACATGCTAGGGTTGCTCGCTTGGTCCCTAGTGTGGGGTGTGCAGGAGGCAGCCAATCAATGATTCTCTCTCATCACTGATGTTTCTAGTTCTCTCTCACTCTCCCTTCCTCTCTGAAATCAATAAAAATATATTTTTTAAAAAATTAACCCAGACTCCCAAACTAGAAAACTCAGCCCTGGCTGATTAGAGGATCGGCCTGTGCACTGAAGGGTCACGAATTCCATTCCCGGTCGAGGGCATGAATCTGGGTCTCAGGGTCGATTCCCAGACCCAGTCAGGGCCCATGTGGGTGTCAACCAATTGATGTGTCTCTCTTCCTCCCTCCCTCCCTCCCTTCCACTCTCTCCAAAAAATCAATGGAAAAAATATCCTTGGATGAACATCCTCCATTTTTTTCTGCTCTGTTGCCACCAACCATCCAACTGCTCACCAACTAACTCATCCCTCCCTTCACTCTGGCCTCATTTCACAGCCCACTGCCTGGCCCCAGGCCCGTAGACGTGTCACCTTTGGCATCTCCCACCTGACTTCACTGTTTGCCAGCTTCCCTAGTCTTTCCTGCCACACTGACCCAGAACCTACCTTCTAGGAGGAAAAAATAAACACAAGAAAAAAGCAAGCCACAGAGCACCCTGCCCCTCCTCTCCGGGCTACACGGCTCCCACTGTTTTTGGACTGGCCCACAGGCCCTCCTGCTGCGCTCCCCACTTCGCCGCTGTCCCCTTGGCGTAAGCCTCCAGCAGTGTCTGTCAGACACCAGCCCTTTTCTCAGCCCCAGCCTCTGTATAAAGCAGCCCACCCCAGGGTGCCCGTCACTGCCCTTCAACTAGGCCACTCGCTGCACAAAACAAGTATCAAGGCCTGGCAGGAGGAGTGGAGCCCTACGTTTTAGCCTGAAAGGAGGCCACGTTAGAAAACAGGAAGGTGCTTGCCATGGTCCAGGTGAGCACCAGCTGTCGTCTGCGTGGCTACCTCTGCACCAGCAGGAAGAAGGGTCTGAAAAGACACACCCAGGCTTCCACAATGGGGAGCGCTCCGGTCTTTTCCTCACACGCGCTGGCAGGATGTTACTAGTTACAATGGGCACACGCTCCTTTAGTTAAACAATTAACAAAAAGGACAACTCCAGGCCATCTGTTGTGAGACATCCTCCAAGCCCACTGGCAAGCTCCTCAGCTGCCTCCAGGTTTCGCAGCAGGCCCCCCACCCCTTTGCAGCAGACCCTTGCCCTTGCTCACTATGCCATCTGCCCTTTCTCCGTGCGCCAGCGGTCCTTTCCCAGCAGGCCGTTCTCCCCTCCGCAGCATGCTTTCCGGCCTCCAGCCCTCCAGTGCCCCGCAGGTCATCGCTCTGCTGACAGAGCTGCCCGGGTCATCTGTTCTTAAAAACATGACCCCTCCCTGCCTAAGCTTTACATCCAGGGAAGACCCCCCACCCAACTCATTGCAAGGAAGGTGAGCTTTCTTTGTTTGGTTAATCCTCATCTGAGGATACTTTTCCATTCACCTTTTGGAGAGAGTGGAAGAGAGAGGGACAGAGAAACATAGATGTGAGAGAAACGCATCGATTGGTTGCCTCCTGCATGCGCCCTGACCAGGGCCTAGGCCAGAGTGGAGCCTGCAACCGAGGTATGTCCCCTTGACCGGAATCGAACCTGGGACCCTCTGGTCCACAGGATGATGCTCTATCCACTGAGCCAACCCGGCTAGGGCAGGAAGGTGGAGCTTTCTTTGCACAGGATGCCCCGGTGGGCTCTGGCCTCCTCCCCTCCAGCCTCTGCCTCCTCTCTGAGGGTCTTACGGGGACTGGCAGGTCCCTTAATCTGCACTCGCCCCTAGGAGGGCATGTGGGCTGTGGGCTGCTTCCCACATCATCAAGCCTCTGCTCCAATGACGCTCCGGTGGCATCTCCCACCCCTCTCCTGCTTGGAGAGGCCCCTTTACTCCTCCCATGGAGCTCCTTCCGGAGCTGCTGAAGGAAGGAGAGGATGAGCAGCGCTGAAAGGTATGAGAACGTGGACACAGATGCCCCAGAAACCAAATGCTGGATCCCAGGACAGAGCTCAGAGCTGGACGAAGCAGTCGCACTGAGAGCTAAAGCCAGGGCCGTGGTAAGTACTTTGACCCTGACACAAAACGCTGCTCCATTTACTGGGCTGAATGGCGACCACCAGGAGATATGTCCCCTTGGAACCTGTAAAGGTGGCCTTACTTGGAAAAGGGACCTTGCAGATGTCAGTTTAGGGCCTCAAGAGGAGACCGTTCTGGATTAGGGTGGGCCCTACGTAAACCCAAGTGCCCTTATAGGACACAGAAGAGAAACACAGACACACGGAGAGGCCGTGAGAAGCTGCAGGCGGAGGCTGCAGTGACGCATGTACATGCCCAGGGGCACCCAGGCTGCCAGGAAGCACCAGAACCTGGGGGAAGCATGGGACGCATTCTCCCTCAGAGCCTCAGAGGGAGCCGGCCAGCCCACGCCTGGATTTTGGACGTCCGGCTTCCTGAACTGTGAGAAAATGAATGTTTATTGTTTGAAGTCACGCAGTTTGTGATCCATTTTTACGGCAGGCTCAGCAAACTCATACCGCACGCCAGCTGCCGGGTTCACAATTCCATGTACGTGGGGTGTGGACAGGTAAGGGTTTCTTTTGCTTGTTTGTCTTTATTGATTTTAGAGAGAGGAAGAGGGAGGGGGAGGGAGAGAGAAACATCAATGGTGAGAGAAAATCATTGATCAGCTGCCTCCTGCACGCCCCCTACGGGGGAGCAAGCCCAGAACTTGGGCAATATGCCCTGACCTCCCAGCCCATGGGCTGATGCTAACCACGGGGCACACTGGCAGGGCAGGTTTCTTCACACCACCGAGAGGGAACAGAATAGTAATCGAGCTCTGTCATTTGAAGGCATGGATTGCTCCCATCCTGGCCTCTCCCTCAGACACATGCGAAGAAACGTCTGTCCAAAGATATTATGTCCCAAACCAACGGCTCCTTTGCCCCCAAGACGCACAGCAAACATTGCCTCCCATGTACTCAAGGTCCAGTGATCTAAACATTCTCACTGCACAAGGCCCGTGGCCCTGCCTACTGATTTCTGAAGTCACAGCAGTTACAGATGGAGCAGCTCTCCCAGAACCCAGTTTTACAGCCAAGCTCCTATCTGTCTGGATAAAACCAATGTGCAGGCTCTAGCTTGACTTAGAAAACGTTTGCCCTAATTGTCATCGCCATCAGAGCCCACTCGTTCTGAAGCAGCAATTTACCTGCCAGGTTCGAACTTGAACTCGATTTGGCTCCACCGTGTAAAGGTTTTCCTCGTGCATGGCTAACACTGGAGACTCACACAGAAAGGTGCCTAAAATGAAAGATAAGCATGACAGCCACAGCTAAATACCTCGCGCTGCCTCAGAGTTCGAGAGGCATTTGCACACGCGTCCCGAACTCGCCTCTGGCCTCATCATAGCTTAGTGAAGGGGGTGTGTTTTGCGTGTTGGAGGTGAGGAAAGCGAGGCTCTGAGGGACAGGGAACCAACCGCCAGAGCCGAGCTGGCAGTGATGGCTGGCGCGGGCTGCAGGCCTGGGGTGGGGACTCAGTGCTGGGCCCTGCACTACCATTAGCAGTGTCCCTTTTCTCCCTCCTGGCAGCACAGCACCTATGAGAGCACGATGGGTTAAGCAAGTGTCTGCTTAACTTATGTGGAACTTCAGAGGCCACAAGCACCGGTCTCCGGACAAGTTTCTAGACAGGTTCTCATCTAGCTGGGGAGATGATCACGCACCCAAGACAGAATATTTCAGGGCCTGCTGTGCTGTTTGTCCTATGGCGTAAATAAGAAGTTCACCCTGCCCCGAGGGGGTCTACACTAGGAGAGAGGAAAAGACGCCGATTCCCAGCAAAATACAAGGTAGAGCAAGGAAGTGTTAGGAGACAATTTCAGGCAACAAAGCATTAGAGGAGAAAAACAGGGAATGGTATGAGGGAGAGGGGTGATGACCAGCACACACATCCCCAGAGAGGTGTGAGGTGTTCAACTGGACACACAGAGGGCTCATCCTTGGCCAGTGTGAGGGGAGAGGGCTGGGGTCAGGATGGCTGAGCCAGCTGAGGAGCACGCCTTCACGGTCACTGTGTAGGCTGGAAGCTACGCCCCTAAGGTAATCCATCCTCATCCCCGGAACCTGGGAATCTTAGCTTCTGTGGGGTCTCGAGATGGGGAGATTATCCTGGCCTTTCCAGGTGGCCCCGAAATGCAATCCCCATTTAGAGGTAGATTTCAGGCAGGAACAAGGTGACCCCAAGCCAAGGACTGCCAAGAGTCACCGAAAGCTGGAAGAAGCCAGAAACAGATTCTTCCCTAGAGCTCCGGAGGGATGCAGCCCTGCTGACGCCTTGACTTTGGACTTCTCACCTCTACAACTGGGAGAGAATACGTTTCTTTTTAAGCCACTGAGTTTGTGCAGCTTCAGAAAATTCACACAGGCATGCGCTGCAGAGTGGAGAGGGAAGGCAGCCTCGTGAAACAGAGAGTGGGCGAGGCTGACGGGACACCAAGAGCTGCTTGAGGGTGACGAAGCCTCTCTGATGATCCATCCTGACATTTCCAGGCAGAGGCCGGCCTCGGTCAAGATGCCCTGGGACTCACAGCTCTGTGCAGTCTGGAGCCAGTTCAGGAGTCGGGCGTGTAGCAACTCCGTCCCCTGGGCAGCACTGTGATATGTGCCAGCGCAGCCTTGTTTCCGAGCTGTTTTACTGTCCTGGAGCCTGAGAGGGTTTGCTGGCCCTGGGTCCAGCTGTGCTTCTCAACCACTGTGATGGGCTTCAACGGGGGCAGGCCCAGGAGGCCCGAAAGGCCCTGAGCTGCCATCACGGACGCAGGAAGCACGGGTATGAGAACTGATGGGAGGGTCCCCCACGGCCCTGTGCCAGCCCTCTGCCCAGACCACGGCACCAGCACACCCCACCCCATCCCACGGTGAGAAAAGAAAGCATGGCGCTGAGCGTCCCTCCTGCCGGGGTGGGGGCGGGAGGATTCCTACCTGCATTTCGCAATATGGCTCCCGAAGGCTCGAAGACCACCACCTGTTTTCCATTCCAGACAGTGACAGCGTCCTGAAAAGGAATGTGGAAATGAAAAGGCAACCTGCCAGCTGGGCCCCCTTACCACATCCCGAGTGACCCTACAACTGGCCAGGTCTTTGGTCCCACACGGAAGACCCCCCGACCGACCCCACAGGCCCGCCTCGCAGACACCTTGGTGATGAACGCCCCGCTGATGTGCACGTCCGTGCGCAGGTTGTATGTCAGCCCCGCGGACAGGAAGGACACGTGGAGCAGGCTCGGGGAGATCTGCACCACGGCCGCTTGCTGGTGGAAGTGCGAGGACATGGCCTGCGCGCTGAGGATGACCACGGCGCTCACGCTGCTCACCGCCAGGAGGTTCTTCCTGGAGCCCCACTTCGTTTCCACGTTGGAGGGAAAGAACCACGGGCGTGAACAGAGGAGAGACGCAGTCAGGAAAACGTCACTCCTACGAGGATTCACAATTTCCCTGCACTATTTCTTCTTGCTGAGAAATTAGGTTTAGAATGTTGTAAGTGTAAAATGTGTACTTTGTAGAAAAATTTTAGGATGCTTGATAGAGTTGCGATGAAGCTGCTAGCTACCTATAAGGCTGTTTTCGCTCGTGTCTGTTCTCACTGGTTGAACATCTTTTTTTTCTTTTTTAAAAAAAAGGTTTTTATTGATTTTAGAGAGAGGGAGAGAAAGAGAGAGAAACATCGGTGTGTGAGAGAGAAATATTCATCAGTTGCCTTCTGCATGCACCTCACCGGGGATCAAACTTACAACCTGGGTATGTGTCCTGACTCGGGATTGAACCAACAACCTTTTGGTGTCCAGGACAATACTCAACCACTGGGCCACACTGGCCAGGGCTACAATTTACCTTTCTGATGTTAATTTAGAGGTGCACACTTTTTAAAATTCATAGCAAACCTAACGTAACATATTAAATGATCCAGCTTTCCTCTGATATAAAATGGTACATTTATAATTTCATATTAAACTTCCAATCTATACAAATCTGTTTCTGGATTTCCTACTCCATTCCACTGATATACTTATCCACTCTTGATTAACCACTGTTGTTGTTTTTCCAATTTTTATTTATTGATTTGAGAGAAAGAGAAAGAGAGAGAGGGAAACCATTTTTTGTTCCAATTATTGACGCATTCATTGGTTGCTTCTTTTCATTAGTTGTTTCTTGTGTGTGCCCTGACCTGGGATCAAACCCATTACCTTGGCATATCGGGACAACACTCTAACCAACTGCGCCATCTGCCAGTCTCATAACCATTGTTTTAATTGCTAAAGTTTGAGATATATTCTGCCATATTATACCGAAATGTTCGGATTGTTTATCCTTTTTTTCTTTCCATCTGCTCTCCCAGATGAGTGAAGAATTCTCCCAGGGAAAAAAGTCATTATTTTTACTGTGTGTACGTGTCATTTGTAGATTTATCTGAGAAGAAATGACACTTATATATTGAGGCTTCTCTTTGAGAAACATGACATATCTAACATTTACTCTGTTTTCTTTTACGTCCTTTAGGAAGGTTATGTGGCTCATTCTATTATTTTATTTTTATCCTTACTTGAGGATATGTTTTTATTGATTTTAGAGTGAGAGGAAGGAAAAGAGAGAGAGAGAGAAACATTGACTGGTTGCCTCCCATATATACCCCAACTGGGGATCAAACTCTCAACCTAGGTATGTGCCCTGACCAGGAATTGAGCCTGCAACTGTTTGGTGTATGGGATGACGCTCCTACTAACTGAGACACCTGACCAGGGCTCATTCTATTATTTTAAATGGCAATTATTTAATTACCAGTGAGGTTACACGTTTTTCATGTATTCTACTAACTACTCCTAGGCAAATTATCTCCACCATTTTTCCCATTAAAGCTCTCAATATTTTTCTTTTTAGTTTAAGAGGATGTTTATTAAAGTTGGGGACAGTGAAACAAACATGGGCTTAGGATGGAAAATCAACAGGAGAGAGTCTGGGTGGTGCTCTGCCTTGGCTCTCTAGGTATGTAATAGGAAAGAAGTGAGCCACACTGAGCTGTGTGGACTCACCGGGGATGAGCTGCTGCTGCTGGTTGCTCCCCCGGATGCAAACCTCATGGGGACCCTTAGCATTTAGGAGAAAATAAAGATGCATGCCCGAGAGGGAAGAAAGGGGTGGGTATGCTCCAGAGAGAGTACACTTAATAGTTTCCTTTTAAATGTCAGTTTTCTTCATGTCCTTTATTCTAAGACTTGAGGCCCGGTGCACCAGTGGGGTCCCTTGGTCTGGCCTGTGGGATTGGGTCGAAATCGGCTCTCCGACATCCCCTGAGGGGTCCCACTGGTGCACAATCAGGGATGGGGTAGGACAGGGGAGGTTGGGCAGATGGGGAGGGACCAAGGGAGGGCTCCAGGGTGTGTCCAGCCCATCTTGTTCAGTCCTTATTGGCCTTCTAGCAGCAAGCTAAGCTACCAGTTGAAGATTCTGCCCCCTGGTGGTCAATGCATGTCGCAGCCAGCAGTTGAGCGGCCTTAGCATATCATTAGCATATTACGCTTTGATTGGTTGAACAGATGACCAGACAACCAGACACTTAGCATATTAGCCTTTTATTATATAGGTCTGGAGACCTGCTGCACAAAAATTTGAGCACTGGGGTGGGGGTCCCTCAGCCCAACCTGTGCCCTCTCACAGTCTGGGACCCCTCGGGGGATGTCCACCTGCTGGCTTAGGCCCACTCCCTGGGCGAACAGGCCTAAGCTGCTGTTGGACATCCTTAGCACTGCTGAGGAGGTGGGAGAGGCTCCCACCACCACTGCTGTACTGGCAGCCATCAGCCTGGCTTGTGGCTGAGCAGAGCTCCCCCTGTGGGAGTGCACTGACCACCAGGGGGCAAGGTCCTGCATTGAGCATCTGCCCCCTGGTGGTCAGTGTGTGTCATAGTGACCAGTCATTCCCAGTCATCCTGCTGTTAGGGTCAATTTGCATATTACCCTTTTATTATATAGGATATCACTAAAGATAAGCCATAAGTTAAAAGAATAGCTGTGAAAAGATTCCCTCTTCCCACAGAAAAGTAAAAGCAAGAAAAGAGTTGCATGCAACTTCATAGTAAAATAAAGAAAACAATATGCATTGAGAAATACAGTGTTTTAGAGCTCAGATTTTCCTTCAATTCTAGTTTAGTTCTTCATTGCCCAGTTTGAAATAAGTTTTTATGTACTCAAACTTGTTAATCTTTGTTTTGCATCTACTTTTATTATTTCAAACCTGAGAAAGTTATGTTTTCTCCACAGATCTGATAATATTCTATGCTATTTTTAGCCAGTTATTCTGTCCTAATTTGTAACATATTTAACTTGTTAATATTTAACTTGTTAATTCATTTTTATATATGGCCTGAGAGGAGGATCTGAAAGTAATTTCCCCAAATTGCTAAAGTGTATCCCTAAACTATTTACCACATAAGTTTTCCTTTCCAGAGTAGTATAGGATTAAAGATATTTTAACTTAAGAGATTTAAATAGAGCAGATCATTTTTTAAAATATATTTTTATTGATTTCAGAGAGGAAGGGAGAGGGGGAGAGAGATAAAAACATCAATGATTAGAGATGTCTGCAAGCTGATGCTCTATCCATGGAGCCAAACCAGCTAGGGCTACATAGGGCAGATCTTAGAGACAACTTCTAGGATGGCAGGGTGAAGAGCCCAGAGGACATACAGGCATAAATGGTAAAAATTATGGAAAAAAAAATCTAATTCTCTGGAAATTGGGCATAAAGCAAATGAAGACACATTTATTCAAGAGAGTCTAGCCCAACCAGAATGGCTCAGTTGGTTGAGTGTCATCCTATGCACCAAAAGGTTGCTGGTTTGATTCCCAGTCAGGCACATACCTGGGTTGCAGGTTTGATATCTCTCTCTTTCTCTCTCTCTCTCTCTCTCTCTCTCTCTCAGATTGAAAAAAAACAAAAAGAACATTTACTAATTCTGATAAGAACAGAATAGTCTGTGACACCTGAGCCACTCTGCTCCCCTCTTTCTGTCCCCTAGCTCAGAGTGGATAAGACTGGGCTCCCTCTCCTCCAGCTCTCAGATGAGGGCTACAGCATGTCCCTGGTAGAGGCTAACCACCAGCATTTCTTGTCCCCTGGGCTCTGTGTTGTAGAAGCTAATTCCAGGTGAGTGGGGCAGAGAGGTGAGGGCTCTCTCCTACCAGCTCCTGCTCACAGGCATGGTACTCTGACAAGACTGGGCCCCCACACCCTGGCCCTTGCTTGCTCACAGGGTAAAGGCTCCATGCTGGGAGAGGCAATCTGAGAAGACCAGAGACTACTGTGCCTGGCTCCATGCTTATAAAGCAGGGTGTCTTTTGAGAGAAGCTATCCCACTCCCAAACTCTGGAGAACTAAGATTTTTTTCCCCCAAGGTAGAGGCTGTCCGCAATATTGACATAATATTTAAACTAAAATGTCTAGCTCACAACAAAAAAAAATCAAGTGCCATGCAAAACAGAAGACTATAACTCACACAGAAGAAAAAAACACAGGCAACAGAAACTGCCTCCAGAGGGCCCGGATGTTGTACTTGAAGACTTCAAAGTAGCCATCTTAACTAATAAAAGCGTAATATTAAAATTAACCATTTCTCCGGTACGGGGTAAGCCACACCCACCAGCCAATCAGAATGGCTGTATGCAAATTAGCTCAGGCAAGATGGAGGCTGGCAGGGCGGCTCTGCACTGGGAGCCTCCACGGCCAGCATAGCTGTGCCAGGTGTGTCAGCTCAGTGGGAGGGGGGGTCTGGCCTGGGGCCTCCTCGGGGCGTCCAGGAGCAGCTGTCCTGGGTCTGCTGCCTAGCTCCGCCCCCGGGAGCCTCCGAGGAGTATCCAGGAGCGCCTGTCCCGGGGCCACTGCCTGGCTCCACCCCCTGGGGGCCTCCCTGGGGCATGCGGGAGCACGGGGCCTCTGCAGGGTGTGCAGGAGCAGCCGTCCTGGGTCTGCTGCCTGGCTTTGCCCCCCGGGGGCCTCTGCGGGACATCCAGGAACGCCTGTCCTGGGTCTGCTGCCTG
>PVJC01025117.1:0-24984 GCA_004026665.1 Murina feae | reverse complement strand
TGACTTGCAAGAGCTTTTTTTTTTAAATATGAAAATGAATGTTTGTCTCTATAAATTTACCAGGATTTATGGTTTATTCACCTTTATACCTGGCTTCAACCCTAGATCCTTTGCACCTTCTCACTCACTTGCTTCCCTAATCCAGTTTTATTAATTTAGTCATTCAACAATTATTTAAAAAGCACCCTCTGGGTGTTGATACACTAGGGATAGCGGTGAACAATAAAATCACAATAGGCTAACTTCCTAACAAAAGGAAGACAGCAACAAAACATCCACATAACAGATAAGTAAACAGCATAGTAAATTAGAGTTAGGAGGTGACAGTGTTATGAAGGAAATAGAGCAGGCTGAGGGGGATCAGAAGTCTGGGTGGGCAGGGGGCTGGAAAAAGGCTGCGATTTTTAAAAGGGCAGTGGGAATGACATTTGGTCAAAATCTTTTTTTTTTTAAAATCTTTATTGCTGAAAGTGTTACATAGGTCCTCCTTTTCCCCTCACTAACCTCTTACACCACCCCCAGGCCCTCACCACCCATTGTCTGTATCAATGGGTTATGATATTTGCATACAA
The DNA here is from genome assembly GCA_004026665.1 of Murina feae. Taxonomy (NCBI): domain Eukaryota; kingdom Metazoa; phylum Chordata; class Mammalia; order Chiroptera; family Vespertilionidae; genus Murina; species Murina feae. The sequence goes on along the minus strand of PVJC01025117.1, from coordinate 24,412 downwards.
GTTCATTGGTTGATCTCTTCCCACCCACCTATCTTCCCTCTGAGGTTCAACAGTCTATTCATGCTTCTATGTCTCTGGGCCTATTTGTGTACACCAGTTTATGTAGTTCATCAGGTTCCACATATGAGTGAGATCATGTGATACTTATATTTCTCTGGCTGGATTATTTCTCTCAGCATAATACTCTCCAGGTCCATCCATGCTGTTGCAAATGGTAAGAATTCTTTATTTTTTATGGCCATGTAGGATTCCATTGTGTAGATATACCGTAGTTGTTTTATCCATTCATCTGTTGATGATTACAAACTAAGGGAATCTGTACCCTCTCTCTACTGGCATTCCTCCTGTTCTCTCTCTCTCTCTCTCTCTCTCTCTCTCTCTCTCTCTCTCTCTCACACACACACACACACACACACACACACACATGCTCCCAAATCTTAGCTATGGTAAATTGCACTGCTATGAACATAGGGGAGCATATGTCCTTTCTGATGAGTGTTTCTGCTTTCTTAGAATATATTCCTAGAAGTGGGATCACTGCATCATTGGACAGTCTTGAAGGAAGCAAGGGAGGCGGCCTTTTATGCATGTGGAGTCAGAGTGCAGGCACAGAGAACAGCCAGTGCAGAGGGAGCTGCCTCCTGTGGAGGAGTCAAAGGAGTGTCAGTGAGGAAGAGGAGGGGAGAGGGGCAGAGGACATGCAGTCTGAGTGGTAGCAAGGACGGGGCCACCTCGGTCATGGCTTGGAGTTTTACTCTGAGAGAAATGAGAAGCTGCTGCAGCATTTTAAGCAGAGAATGGGGTTATTTGATTTGTGTGTTTAAAGGCTCTGAATTTATTCACGGGAATTTATTCACCATTGACTGGGTAACTACTGATATGCCAGGTGTTGAGCTGGAGGCTAGATTGCAAAGATGAACTAGTTCCAAAGCGCTCACAGTCCTTGGGCCTCTGGAACAGGCTGGTGCAAGTCAGTGTTTGTATATTTAAAATCTATTGTCCTGCTGGCCAGTGTGGATCAGTGGTTGAGTGTCAACCTGTGAGCCAGGAGGTCACGGTTTGATTCCTGGTCGGGCACATACCTGGGTTGTGGGCTCAATCCCCAGTGTGGAACATGCAGGAGGCAGCCAATCAATGGTTCTCATCATTGATGTTTCTCTCTCTTTCTCCCTTCCACTCTGAAATCAATAAAAATATTAAAAAAGTAAAATAAAATAAATAAAATCTATTGTCCTTGCCCCTTGCATAACTTCATGATCTCAGCATCCACATGCTTTCTGTCCTGGACTAGAGCAGGCAGACTCCAGCTGGATTAGTCAGGGGACTCAGGTGCACAGTCCTGCCCTAAACATACAGTGTGGCCTTTGGCAAGATATTAGCCCCCTCCCTCATTTTCTTGGGTTTTCCCTCCATTTACAGGATTTTATGCAGAAGTATATTTGTGCAGTATGATTAGATAACCAGCTCTGAGAGCAGTAGGGTGTAATAAAAAACTGAGGATTTTAATTTTCCCTCAAATTATCATACTTTAGGATAAATAGAAAGTCGCATACATTCTCCTGCTATCCATTCTGGCAGCACTGCCTCAGCTGGAGACCGTCTGCAAGCTGGCAGGCCAGAAGCGCAGAGGAACTTATCTGAGTTCCTGGAGATGAAACCTGCTAGTTATCAACAACGGAAATTCCAAGAGAGGGTCTTCTGGGAAAGAGCCATTTGCAGTGACAATCTCTGTTTAACTCGTGCGCCCTCCTGCTAACTTCTTTCTATTGAGGAAGGATGGGAAAAGTCATATTTAATTTCAGCTTCAAACATAATTCTAAATGATAGATGCGGCTTGCTCACCTCACCTGCCAGTCCTCAATAGATACTTAAGACACGAAACCTCCTTTCTGAGGAAATGGAAGATAAAATGACAGACTTCAAGCAGAGTGGCTCAGGAAACCAGAATTATTTTTATTGCGGCTGTGTTTGCCTGCAATATGCAGATGCAGCCTTGAGGAACAGCAACACCATTTTCACCAAATACGTGTGATGTAAGTAACCGCATCGAAATCAGGAAAATGTAGGGACTTGGCAGGCAACTGGGAAAAGAGAAAAGTAACACAATGCCATTTCAGACGGCAGTCTTGCACTGAGCTAAACTACTACAGATGCTTTTCCTTTGTCTTATTTTAATGGTTTCTCTAAATACAATGTCTTCCTTAATCACTCAAGGCAGCAAAATTGATGGCATGCTAATTAATAGCAAGATGCTTAGCTAAGCAATTCTATACTTATGCCTCTGAATATGTTACTATATTTTTAGAGCTTTCATGTTTTTCCTTTTACCTTTCTTCTGTCAGATTTCACTAGTAGAGGAAGAGAGTAGTAGAAACACAAAATCTTAGGTGGCTTGACATGATTGATTTTACTTAAACACTAAGTAAAGAAATAAGCTATGCTATTTACCACTAACTAGATTGGTTATATTATTAGTCCTATTAGTTGTAAACTCAAAACAAAGACAGGTTGTACAGGGAGCAAGAACTGCAGCTCAGAAAGACGAACTATAGGTGTAATTCTGCTTCTCACCATTACTGTTACAATTCAAAGGCAAAATTAGGTCTTTTGTCCCTGCTCATAGATTCTTGAACTTCAAATTAACAGCAAAGCATGTTGCTGCCTGCACCTGCTCTGCTAATCTCTAGCCCTGGATCGGCTCAACTGTAACTTTCTCAGCTCCTACTTCAGGACAGCTGAGCACAAATTAGGAAAAATCCCCTCACTCTGTTTACTGGCATTGTGTCAAGTCTATGTTCTCCCACATCAGCTGGACCCTCTGGGCTACCAGCAGTCTTTGTGTTTATCCCCCGTCAGCTCTTGTGTCAGATTTCCCTTACAGCTGTTCCAAACTATCAACATGCTCACGATCCCCTCCTCCTAAGTAAATGTCCTTGTCCGTATGTCACAGACAACATGGAGGTCCTCTCCTGCCCCTCCACCTGCAGCTTGATCCAGAGAGTCACCCACATTTTCCTCCCTTCCTCCCACCAGAGGAGAGGTATCTCTCCTAGCCCCTAAATTGCTACTTCTAGAGAATATTGAACACCATCTCCTCAGGCTTCTTCTGGAACCTCATTACATTAGTCACTTGTCCTCAGACCTCCATGTCTTTAATCCATCACGGTCTATCCTCTGGCTTCTACTTTTTAGTCTGAAGATTTGCTCAACCTTTTCCTTATCGCCAAGCACACACCTGCGTACACATGCATAATTTCTTAATCATTTCAGCCTCTCACTCAAGCTGCAAATTGTCGTGTAGAACAATTATCTGTTTACATGACAGTTTTTAACTGGTCCAGCAGTTTTTAATCATTGTTGTGTCAAAGATTCCTTTGAGAATCTGATTACAGCAATAGACCTTTTCCCTGGAGACAAGGAAAAGGTGTCTACACACACACACACACACACACACACACACACACACACACATTATACATGCGATTCCAGGTTGTTCTTGTTCACTGACCCCCGTGGGAGATACGCCTGCTGCTCACCACCAGTTACAGTTCAGTTTTCTCCTCTTCCAGACACACGGGAGAGTCCTACTTCTTTGTTGACAGGATTAGTCACTGCATTGGCCAATGGAATGCGAGTGGAAGAGATGTGTGTGGATGATTTAAGAGCCTGAACTTGAAGTGCTATGTTTTCCCTTTCTACTCTGTCACCGTGACCTCTGGGTTCCAGACAGAGACTGCTCATCAGCATGGGTCCTGGTATGAAGAGGAAGCAGAGCAGAGCACCTGGCCAGCCCACGATGGACATCCAGAGTAAGTAAGAAATAAATCTAGCTGTTTAAGAAGGCTGAGACTGGGGATGGTTGGTTAGTGTAGGAGAACCGAAGCTATCTGCTTGAGAGCAGGGTACTCTATTGGATATGAAATAATCTAGATAAGAAAAGTTCTCTCTAGGGAAATTTAAGCTACCCTCTCTTCTGTTCCTAATCAACAAGCTCCTTTCTCCTCAAACACCTACCTTTCACTTCGTTCTACCTACAAACTCTTTCCCTGCTTCTTTGCATAATTCCTCATCCTTCAGACCACAATTTATATGTCACCTCCTCAGAGAGATCCTTTGGACCTTGTCCCCCGCCTCTCCAGCCCAGTTACTATCATTTGTATCACCTATGTCTGTCTTTCTCAGAGAGCATCACAGCCCATAATGATGTTACTTTCTGTCTCTCAAGTTCTGAATTTACAATATTCATAGTCTTGAGATCAACAACGATTCCTAACTAACAAAGGTCATGCGGCTATAGCCCCACATGAATGTAAGAAAAGGGAATACATTCAAAACGTGGAGTGCTTTCCTTTGTTTTAACATAGTGATAAAAATAGAACCATGAATGTTCGGAGCAAGTCACACTTTTAGACACTTTTCTAAACTACGCTGATGGAAGAAAAGGCTCTAACCAAAATGCTGAGCAAGCATCCCATGTCTTGATGCTCATCCAAAGCAAACCATTGAACTTTGGTATTCACCCAGTAACTGTTCAGAGGTCAGCTTGACATTTGGGGTTTTTTTTTGTAGATAGTTGTGGCCAATAGCACTAACAACCTTTGGTCCCAACCCAGTTAAATAGCAGTTTTTGTAATTCACTGGCATGCATTTCTTGTGGGGTTTTTTTGGTTTGCTTTGTTTTTCCTTTTACTCAGTATGCACACCAAGCAGCTTTACTTCACAGTGACAGTAAGAATTAGTCCTTAAGTTAAGAAACAATGGGGTAGCTAAACTTTTGTTATGCATCCAGGAAAGTAGTTATAATACCTTGTCACAGTAAATTAATTCAGAGCTGTTTGATGAATGAATTAAAAATAGTATTATAAAATTACCACCCTAGCTGGTTTGGCTCAGTGGATAGAGTGCCACCTTGCAGACTGAAGGGTACTGGATTCAAATCCAAGTCAGGGGCACATGCCTGGGTTGCAGGCTTGATGCCTAGTATGGGCCTACAGGTGGCAGCTGATTGATGACTCTCTCATCATTGATATTTCTATCTCTCTCTCTCTCTTCCTCTCCAAAATCAATAAAAATATAAAATAAAAAAATTACCAATTACTTTTTCATTTGCCTTTATTATATAGAACTAATACTACAAAAGTCAACTATTCTAATTTTAAAATCCAAAGATTTATAGCCTTATTGTTTTACCTGCATGCATAAATAACATGGTTATTGCTTCAAATTTTCAAAAATGTATAACTTAAAAATCAATATAAAATGTTTCTAATTTCATTATCTTTTAAAATGTGTTAAACAGTCTTGGTAGCTGATATTCAAAAGTTGCAATCCTATCTTTCCAACATGTAATAGATTCTGAAAAATATTCATAGAAATGGACAGCTCTTTTCCCCCCATTTAAATTCATTGTTGTTTAAAGTATTATATGAGTCTCCTCTTTCCCTCATTGACCTCTCACTGGCTGCCCTCATCCCCTTACTGTCCGTGTCCATTGTTTATGCTCATATGCATGCATACAAGTCCTTGGGTTGATCGTTTACCCTCTCACTGTCCCCCTGCCCCCCATCTTTACTCATAGGTTGTACCATCTGTTCAATGCTTCAGGCCTCTAGTAAGTAATAATGAATTATATACTCTGGTTCTGTTCATCAGTTTATATTGCTCATTATATTCCACAAATGAGTGAGATCATGTGATATTTATCTTTTTCTGACTGGCTTATTTCACTTAGCATAATGCACTCCAGTTCCATCCATGCTGTTGCAAATGGTAAGAGTTCTTTTTTTTTTTTTTTTTTTTTTTACAGCAGCATAGTTTTCCATTGTGTAGATGTACCACAGGTTTTTAATCCACTCTTCTGCCGATGGGCACTTAGGCTGTTTCCAAACCTTAGCTATTGTAAATTGTGCTGCTATGAACATAGGGGTGCATATGTCCTTTCTGATTGGTGTTTCTGTTTTCTTGGGATAAATTCCTAGAAGTGGGATTACTGGGTCAAATGGAAGTTCCATTTTTAATTTTTTTGAGGAAACTCCATACTGCAGTCTCACCAGCAGTGCAAGAGTGTTCCTTTTTCTCCACATCCTCACCAGTACTTGTCATTTGTTGATTTGTTAGTAATAGCCATTCTGTCAGGTGTGAGATGGTACTCATTGTTGTTTTGATTTGTATCTCTTGGATGATTAGTGACTTTGAGCATGTTTTCATATGTCTCTTGGCCTTCTGTATGTCTTCTTTGGAAAAGTATCTATTTAGGTCCTTTTCCCATTTTTGATTAGATTGTTTATCTTCCTTTTGTTAAGTTGTATGAGTTCCCTGTAAATTTTGGAGATTAAACCCTTATTGGTGATAACATTGGAAAATATGTTCTCCCATGCAGTGGGCTTTCTTGTTGTTGATGGTGGTTTTCTCTGCAGGCAGAAGCTTTTTATTTTGATGTAGTCCCTTTTATCTATTTTCTCCTTAGTTTCCATTGCCTTGGGAGCTGTATTGGTAAAGATATTGCTACACCATATATCTGCTATTTTTCTGATATAGCTTCTTCTAAGATTTTTATGGTTTCTTGTCTTACATTTAAGTCCTTTATCCATTATGAGTTTTTTTTTGTGTGTGTGAATGGTGTACTTTGGTGGTCTAATTTCATTTTTTGCATGTGTCCAATTTTCCCAGCACCATTTATTGAAGAGAGTATCTTGATTCCGTTGTATGCTCTTGCCTCCTTTGTCAAAAATTAATTGAGCTTAATGGATTGAGTCAATTTCTGGATTCTCTGTTCAGTTCCATTTGTCTATATGTCTGCTCTTGTGCCAATTTTGAGAAGAGTGGCTCTGTAATATAGCTTGATATCTGATATTGTGATTCCTCCAACTTTATTCTCCTTTCTCAAGACTGTTGTGGCTGTCCAGGGTCTTTTTTTATTCCATATGAATTCTCAGAGAGTTTGTTCTAGATCTTTGAAATATGCCATTGGTATTTTAATAGGGATTGCATTGAATCTATAGATTGTTTGGGTAGTATGAACATTTTAATGATGTTGATTCTACCAATCCATGAACATAGTATATTCTTCGAAAGGGATAGCTCTTAAGTAATATATTCAATTTCATAAGTAGAATGTTTGGGGATCTTCTAAACTAAATGTTAGAATAGGATAAATTTAAGTCTTGATGAGAACAACTAAAAAAATAGTTTAAAGTTACTAAGAAGCTTAGTTTGGAAATAAAAATAAACTTATTTTAGTTTTGATTTTTCATAAACTTTGTTTTCTTTTAATTTCTTAAATGGCAGTATGCATTACAAAATTGTATCCCTTAAAATGTGGAGTATATCCATTTCCTATCTCCTATGTAACATGTGTAATTGGTAAATAATAGCTATAGTTTTCTACTTAGATTTATACTTATACATATGCAGCTTTTAAAAAAGTACAGATTTTTCAGGTTGGAGTAGAGTGCTTCTTTATTTTTAAATTGTTTCCTCTCAACTAACTAATTTTTAAGAGAAGATTATCATCTGCCACTCTGTTTTAAGAAAACATGGGTAATCAGATGGGGCTTAACATCTTTAAAACGGGACATGCATCAAACGTGTGAGCACAAAAATTTTTAATTGTTTTGCATAAAGACATTACTTCTCAATTTCTCATCACTACACCACAGCCTTCAAAAAAAATTAAATGCTTCTCTTCTACTGGGGCACTTCATCCAAATGCATAAATTTCATAGAAATAGTTGCTCTAGAAATGCAAAGGGAATCCTATCTAATAAAGAGGGAATATGCTAATTGACCCTCATGCCATTGCAAAGCTGGCAGCACCCACAGCCAATAAGGAGGGAATATGCTAATTGACTGCCACAAAGATGGTGGCGCCCACAACCATGAAGTGGTGGTGCCCACAGCCATGAGGTGGTGGCACCCAGTCCTCTTAGCCGTGCAGGTGTGGCAGGCATGTGGCAAGGCCAGGCCCACCCCCAGGTGGGCCCAGACTTACTGTGCACCTGCTTCTGGAGTCCTTCAGTCCCCTCAGTCCCCCAGCCACCAGGGCCAGACCGAGGTGCAGGTAACTAGGGCCGTCTGAGGCTTGCACTGCTGGCAGTGGCAGTGGGGGCAATAGAGGTGTGATGGCACATCACCTTCCCCTGATTGCTAGGTCGCCTCCTGCCCCTGAGGGCCCCCAGAATGTAAGAGGGGGCAGGCCGGGCTGAGGAACCGCCCTTCAGTGCATGAATTTTCACGCTCCAGGCCTATAATAATAATTAATTATACTAGCAAAAACTTGCAACTGATGCAAGGCAGTATCAAGGATTATGTTTAGTAATGCTGAAATGCTGACTGCATTTACTCTTGACTTTATGTATACTTCATATTAAGTATTCGGAGTCCCAAATTGGAAGATCCTTTACTAGTAAATATAACACACCTTAATGAAAATATTTTAGCAGGCATTCCAGATTAGGGAATCAGTACATACCAAGAAATGTTACTTTATAGAAAAATAGTAAATTTAATGAATAATAGATTCAAGTGATTCCAATTATTTGCCTTTATTTCAGACAACATTTTTTATATGAAATAAAAGAGCCCTGTATGGTTGCTCAGTGGTTAAAGCATTGGCCCATGGACAGAAGAGTCACAAGTTCAACTCTGACCCAGGGCACATACCTCCATTGCAGGCTCCATCTCCAACTCCAGTCAGGGCGCATGCAGGAGGCAACCAATCGATGTGTCTCTCTCACATCAATGTTACTCTCTCTCTGTCTCTCTCCAAAAATCAATGGGGAAAATATCCTTGGATGAGGATTAACAAAAAAGAAAGAGAGAAAGAGGAGGGGGAGAGAGAGAGAGAGAGAGAGAGAGAGAAATGAAAGAAGGAAAGAAATAAAAAAAAGGAAGGAAGGAAGGAGGAAGGGAGAAGGAAAAGGAAAGGAAAGAAAAGGAAAGGAAAGAAATGGAAATGAAAAAGAAAAGTGAGATTTCCTCCACAAGATCTGCAGTCTGAAGAATAGGAGCTTCTTCAGGTTGATTCATGTCTTGTTTATTTTGCTAATGGGCTTATTTTGAAATAGTGCTCCGGGATAGCATTTAGGGTTATTCAGTATATTTATTTTTTTTAATCATAAGTTAAATCTCCTAAAAACATTTGGCTCTATTTTTGGCTGGTTTGGGATTTCTACTTTAAAACTGAATTACTAGCAAGGCATCTGGTACATGTGAAGGTGGCCATTAAACTTTCGTAGTCTTTGATCTTACTAATTAAGTTTTATAAGACTTTAGAGAGAAAAAGTTCTACCAGTAATCTTACTTAAACATTATTTTAGGAGATTGATAAACCCTGTGTTCTAAAACAAAAATTACTCCACTTTAAAAAAAAAGTAACATTAACACAACCATTCATTTTATAAAATTTAACTCCTAGTTGCCAATAAAATGAATAGTATAAGTTGAAGAAACAGAAAGTGAAGAGGGAAGAAATGGCGTGGGGAGGGGTGGGAAATACTCAGAAAATATTTTAGAAAATTAGGAACGTCTCTACACCATTCTCTCTGAAAATAAATATGGGTCTTTTCTATAAGTCTTCTCTTTTATCCTGCTTTAACATCACCACCACCAATCGGCATCTTAGTTAAGTGCCCTTTTCAGAGTCAGTTTGGAATGGTGGAGGAGCCTGGGTGGTAGCATCGGATAGGCAAGATTTCAAAGCCGAGAGCCAACTTTTACTATGGACCTTGGTCAAGCTTTAACACCTTCCGTCTGTTTTTCCTCCACAAAATCGTAAGACTCTTGTCCTGCAGTGACCTGAACTTTACATATCAATGCTCCATTAAAATGATCTTCATGAAGGTCACCAATACCCTCTTAACTTTAAAATCTAATAAATATTTGGCTGTTATTATACTTGATCTCTTTGCAGTATTTGTTTACCTTTTCATAATTCTTTGAACTATTTTCTTACTTGGTTTCTGTGATCTACCCTTTTCTGTCATTTTTCTTATTTGGGGGGTGTTTATTATTCTCTTTTGCTGACTCTAGTCTCTCTACTCAATTAAATGACCTCTGTGCTCCTTCTCCCTTTGAATTGTCTTCCCAACAAATTCCATCCAGTGCTGCTCTTTCCCATAGCTTTTGCCACCACCTATATATCCTCCTTTCCAGACTTCTCAAGCTCTTAGCCTCCAAACTACCACCGCATTTTGGACTTCACTGAATTGTCCTATTAGTCTCATTCACAACTACCACAATAACCAGGACAGAAATCTAGAACTCATCCCAGACTCCTTGCTTTCCATCATTTTGCTCTCACATCGCCTCTCCCCAATCTATGAGAGCTTACTGATTCTTCCTCTAAACTATTTATTTCTTCTTAATAGTTTCTGCCACTGCCTTGGTTCAATTCCTTAAGTTTGGATTCATGAAAAAGCCTCTACATTATGCAGAGTAGTTGCAATGTTGTAGCAACAAATGTGGTGGCAAAAATCTCTGTGGTGTAGTACAGTGATTTCTTTTCCTTGCTCATGTCACAATCCAGTGCGAGTTGATGGGCGGGATCTGTTTCATTCAGGTAACCAGGCTCCTTCCACCCAATGGCTGTACCCCCTCCTCTACCAGACCCTGTAACTGACAGGCAGGTGAGAGCAGAGAAAAGGCAGTCTTGTTATGGGCTTAGTCTATGTACAATGGGAGCAGGGAGAGAATAAATGCAGTTAAAACTGCCATTCAAAAAGGGTAATAATGGCAGGCAAGTGGTGCCCACTAGTCCATTGCAATTCTGAAATCCTGCATGGCAGGTCGTATGAAGCCCCTACTCTGAGAGAAAGTGAGCTATTTGATTGAACTTTAATTCTGTTCTCTGGGGATAATTCCCTTGTCCCTTTCCTCCTTGGCCCTCTGCTCTTCGGAGGGCCACTATTCATTCCCCTTGGGCATCGATGAAGTGAGTGTTACCAAAAGTTTGCAAGTTAAAACTTTTGGTCTATTTTAGATTCTTGATGATACAACTTCTTCAAAACTTTGATAGACTTCCCTTGTATTTGCTTCCATCTACAATTCTCAGGTCTCTCTGCTCTCTCCCTCCTTCTTCTCTCCGCATCTCTCTCCTCGATTGCAGCTAAGTTGCTGCAATTAGTTGATTATGGTTTCTTATGGGAAGGCCCCACCTTTAATCTGATCTTTGCTGTAGAACTAAACCATGTGGCCCGCTTTGTGGCTCCATTTGGGATGTGGAAGCAGCTGGCTTTCCAACCACTTTTCACCTCAATCTTTGGATTCTCCCTATGGTTGTCTGTTCAGCTTGTATACTGGTCAGCTTTTTCTGAGCATGTCTCTTTTTTAAAACACTTGACCAAAGGAAGCCGATAGCAACTGTTACATGCTAACACTTTAATTCTTTTAAAACACTTTCTCCAAGGCAGCTGTTCTCAAAGTGTGGTGGGCACAACCCTGAAAAGCCCAAAGACCCGTTTAGTGTATCCACAAGGTCAAAAATCCTATGTAAGAAAGAGCTAATATGCTAATTAGACCGTATAGCAGAATGACCATCTGAATGACCTTCCGGGTGAAGTCTGGGCTGTGAGGGCCGAGCCCTTTGTAATAATTTTGTGTATCAGGCCTCTAGTACTTTCATAATAATAAGGACTTTCATAATAATGCCTTTTCTCCTGTGATAACATTCACACTGATGCTTCAAAAACAATTGTGGGTAAAACTATTGTTGCTTTAGCACAAATCAAGGCATTACTAAACCATGTCATTGTATCATTGGACATTGTATCATACTTGCTGCCATGTACTTACTTTAAAGCAAGAAAAAACAATTTAGCTTGAAAATGCCCTTGACAAAAAAAGTAAAATTATTTACTTTGTTAAATCTCAACCCTTGAGCACAGGTCTTCTACATATTCTGTGGGACTGAAAGGGAAGAGCACAGAACAGTTCTGCTGCCGACCACAGTAGATGGTTGTCTGAAGGAAAAGCGATATGTGATTGAGATGCAAACGAACTCATCTATCTTTTATGGAACATCATTCTTACTTGAGAGAACAAGTGATGAACAAAATATGGTTTCTAGGCTTGGCTAATTGTCAGTCATTTCTTGGAAAATAAATGAGTGAGCCTCTCACTTGAAGGCGAACAGCCTGAGAATAATACTTTTGGCCAATGAGAAGACATGAGCTTTCAAATAAAAATTTGATTTTTGGAAAATTTGCATCCAGTATCATGATCTTGATAGTTTCTGAATTCTGAGAAAAATTTCTGAAAAGCTCAATGGTAATGTTAACAAATGTGATTTAAAAACAAATCTTATCTAATAAAAGTGTAATATTGAAATTGACCGTTTCTTCAGGACACCTAAGCCACACCCACCAGCCAATCAGAGTGGCTGTATGCAAATTAACCCAGCCAAGATGAAGGTTGGCAGACACGGAGCTGAGTAAACAGGCAGCTTCCATTGCAGCAGGAGTAAAACTGTTTGCCAGCCGCTGGGTTTCTCTCAGCTCCAGGCAACAACATATTTGTAACATTGTCTCAATTATAGAAGCCTTGGAGTTGAAGCAGACAGGAGGCTTCGTTACCTGCGTAGGCTTGGCTTAAAGGAACAGCATATCAATTATAGAAGATAAATAAACCCCAGGAACCTGCTTCCAGCCAGCCTTGCTGGGACATTGGGTCAATGGGAGCTGTGGGCAGCCTGAAAGCCTGAAAACACCCCTCAGCCCATCACCCAGGCTGACCACACCCCAATGGGGTGAGGGATCCCACTGGGGGGCTTGGCCAGCCTGCAGACAGCCATCAGTCCCTCACCCAGGCTGGCCAGGTACCCCAGTAGGGACCCAAAAGCTGAAGGGACTGTGGGCAGCCTGAAAGTCTGAAAATGGCCCCCAGGCCCGCACCCAGGCTGGCCACACCCCCATAGGGCGAGGGTTCCCACTGGGGGGCTTGGCCAACCTGGAAACAGCCATCAGCCTCTCACCCAGGCTGGCCAGGCATGCCAGCAGGTGGACATCCTCAGAAGGGTCCCAGACTGCGAAAGGGCACAGGCTGGGCTGAGGGACCACCTGAGTGCACAAATTTTTGTGCACCAGGCCCCTAGTATTACATAATGAAGGATGTCAATGATATAACTCAATGAAACAATATCTTCAAAGTAACCAATATAAGATATTATAAAATCATGCATATACTTAAGATCCTTTTAAAGTGCAAGTAAACCAATGGATTTTTATGAATTTCAAGTTCATTGATATGGTTTCAGATTCCACACTGCATTCAACTTTTTAAAAAGTTATCATGGTAGTTATTATATAGTATCAAGTAATACCCATAACTATCTGAAAGGCTATTAAAATACTTCTTCAAAAGAAGAAAATTGCTCTTCTAACATGAAATACCTACACATCGGTGTGAGGCCAGCTTTTCTTCAGATACATTCACTAAAATAATGTCTCACAATAGAATGAATGAAGAGGCAAATGTGAATCTGTATGTCTTCCATGAAGCTAGACATCATAAAGTTTTTCAAAAATGTAAAACAATACCATTCTTTTTATTCATTTTTTGAAAATACAATTATAAATTATGTTACTTACGTCAGCATAATGGTTTTATAATTATTTCAGTTCATTAATATTTTTAATGTCTCAGTTTTAATTTCAATATGATCATTCTTACTTGATATAACATGCAAACAAAAGCTTTTGGTGATCTTTAAAAGGCTAAAGGAGACTTGAGAAGAAGTTTTAAGAATTAGTCTCCTGGAGAAGGGATCAACTCTATGGCCCACAGGTAATGTCCAGTTGCTTGCCCGTTTTGTAAATGAAGTTTTATTGAAACACAGACACATCTATTTACTTATATATGATCATGGTTGCTTTCATGCTATACCAGCAGAATTGAATACTTGTAGAAGAGGTGGTATTGCTCCCAAAGCTCAAAATATTTACCATTTGGCCCCTTTACAGAAAAAATTTGCTGACCTCTGACCTAGAGCTTTGGTTCTCAAGCCTAGCTGGACATTAAAATGATCTGGAAAACTGTTAAGAATTGTGAGCATGAATCCTGCCCTTGGAAGTTAGCTTACCTACGTTTATCCCCTTCACAACAGGGGTGACTGTATGTCAAGCTCCTAATGTTAGGGTCCTCACTGCCCATTGACCAAACACTCTCAGTGCCTTATTTGTTGTTGCTACAGCAGCACCCCACTGGGAGGTGCAAATTTCAATATTAGGCAGATAGTCTATCTCCTCTGAGAAACACTTGTCAAATTTCAGAGGCTAACACAAAGTTTTACTTTTTATGCAAATCATGGTGCCAAGTGCCTTGCTTAGGGTCTCTGCTCCACAAAGGAACCCTGCAGCTTCTAGCTAGAGACTCTGCCCTCCCCCTGGCCTCAAAGTGCACTGCTGGACCCCCCAGGTCCAGCGAGCAGGGGAGAGAAAGCCTGGAGGATGAAGGGGCCAAGCCTGGTGAAGGCACACAGCACTCCTATTGGCTAGAACTTAGTCCCATTGATCGCAACTAAGTCTAAAGAAGGTGCAAAACATCTAAAAATCGAGTGAATAAAAAATCCTATGAACAGAATAAACTGGTGAATAGAATAGAATCAGAGGCATAGAAAGGGAGTGGATTGACAATTTTCTGGGGTAAAGGGTGTTAGGGGTGCGGGAAGAGAATGGACAATGATCATATACCTATGGATGAGGACAGCGGTGGGGGGCAGAGGGTGAGGTGGGAACTGGGAGGAGGGGAGCTATGGGGGAAAAAAGAGGAACAACTGTAATAATCTGAACAATAAAGATAAATTTAAAAAAAAACATAGCCTATCTTTCAGGCAAAAAGGAAAAGCAAAAATGGTTTAGTGAAGGAGCTTTATCCTCCCTGTCACACTTGCCTTCCTAGTCTCTTACACTGCATATGTGAAGCCTCCTCATGCCCCTGTGCTAGACCGAATAAGGGCTTCCTGGTCCCCAGAACCTGGGGTTGTTTTCTTTTCCAGGGCTATAAAGGGGTTGTGCAGGGGTGATTAAGCTTAAGAACCCTGACGGGGGAGACTATATCGGATTATCCAAGTGGACTCAACTTACTCACATGAATGCCGCCCACCCTCCACCCCCCCAAAAAAAGAAACAAACCTCTCTAGACTATCGGCAAAGAGAGATGGGAATGAAGATGGAGGAAGGATCCAAGACAGCGTGGCTGCAGGAAGCAGGAGGAAGGGGCCATGAGCCAAGAGTGCCGGCAGCCTCTGGAAGCTGCAAGGCCAAGGAAATGATCATTCTCAGCCTCCACAAAGGAAGACAGCCCTGCCAACGCCTGGATTTTAACCCAGCGGGACCCACACTGGACTTCTGCCCCAAAGAACTGGGAGACAATAAATCTGTGTAGTTTTAAGCCACTAGGTTTGTGGGAATTTGTTTCAGCGGCAATAGAAAATAAACACACCCTGTCTTCCCTGTTCACACTGCTGTCGGGAATGTTCCTAAAATTTAAATCTTAATTGGATGCTCCTTTAGTCAAAAAACTTTAGTGGCTCCTCATTCATTTACTTATTTAATACACATTAAGCACCTGTAATAGCAGGCGCTCTCCCAGTCGCCAGGATTGCTGCGCTGAGTGACGCAGATGTGGTTGTGCTGCATTGATGCTTTGGGTATCCTGACTACTGGACCATCTAAACTTCTAGCATGCCATTCCAACCCTGTTCCTGCCTACCTGGAAAACTCCTCCTTCGCCCTTAACAGTCAGGTCTGTCATATCACTCCACAACATAGGGTCACTCCTTCCAGACTCCCTTTTCTATTTCTTATTGGAAAGTTTATGCATCCGAGTTGGTACATATTTCACTGCATTGCAACTGCCCCTTCCGCCCTTATTCTAGTTTTTACCAAATCCAGAGAGAATCTCCTAGTGAATGTACGTTTAAATAAAGGCTGACAGTTCTTTCATTCATTCGTTCTCTCAAAATAAGTTCATCAAAATGTATACTTCATCAGAACTTCATTTGGCAGGATTATTGACAGTACCAATCCCTCAAATCAGAAAAACAGCTGCTCTGAACTTCTTTGGCAATACCTTTCCCAGCATGGATCTCTTATCCATTCCCAAGAGCATTCTTCCTGATGAAACAGGATGGGGAGAGAAACTGAGAATCCCACATGCTGACAATCAGACTGAATATCTAATCTAATAAAAGTGTAATATTGAAATTGACCATTTCTCTGGGACACCTAAGCCACGCCCACCAGCCAATCAGAGTGGCTGTATGCAAATTAACCCAGTCAAGATGGAGACTGGCAATCACGGAGCTAGAGTAAACAGCAGGCTTCCGTTGCACCAGGAGTAAACTGTCTGTCTAGGCTGGCTGGGTCTCTCTCTGCTCACAGCAACAGAGTTGCAATTATAGAAGCCATGGAGCTGAACCAAACAGGAGGCTTCCGTTGCACCAGTGATAGAGGAAACTGTCTACCTAGGTCGGCTGGGTCTCTACTAAGGCAACATTCTTTCAATTATAGAAGCCATGGAGCTGAATTCAACAGGAGGCTTCGTTACCTGCCTAGGCCTCGGTTTAAAGGAACAGCGTATCAATTATAGAAGATGAATAAACCCCAGAAACCTGCTTCCAGCCAGCCTTGCTAGAATGTTGGCTCAATGGGAGCCTGAAAATGGCCCTCAGCCCCACACCCAGGCTGCCCAGGCACCCCAGTAGGACTCGAACCCTGAAGGGACTATGGGCAGCCTGAAAATGACCCTCAACCCCCCACTCAGGCTGGCCACACCCCAGTGGGGTGAGGGTCCACACTGGGGGGCTTGGCCAGCCTGCAAACAGCCATCAGCCCCTTACCCAGGCTGGCCAGGTATGCCAGCAGGTGGACATCCCCTAAGGGTCCTGGACTGCGAGAGGGCACAAGCGGACTGAGGGACCTCCTGAGTGCACAAATTTTTGTGCACTGGGCCCTAGTGGTTACTATAAAACTGGGACTCTGCATGTTCCTCTTTTCGTATATTTCTGCAATTTACTAAATAGTGGTGAAGGTATATATTTCCTGTGATTTTAACACATAACTGCAACAAATAATCTCTCAGTGGATTAAATTTATAGGAACCATTTTGATTGGAAGGATTTATTCCATCTGCCTATAAGGCCTTTTATAAACATTTTGAATGTAGAGCCTTAAACATATTTTGTGAACCTGTTTAGTTGTAATGTCTTGTTAAGTGTTTCCTAGAAATTTAGAGGCACTGGTCTGTTTTATGCGCTGACATATTTTTCTAGTACGGTCCAGTACTCCATGCAAGACTCACACTCCATTAAATTGAGTGAACAAGAATCTCCCTCATCAGTTATTAAATTTACCTGCATCTGGACATTTCGTGTTCAGCATGGTGAATATATTTTATTCAGTGTCTGTAATATACAAGTTGATAAATAATTTATTATTTAAAGAAAATATTTTGATAATTCTTACTGTCACCATTGCAGAGCCATATTTTAATACATTTTTAACCATTTCTTGAACAACCACTATTTTGCACCTACTATGTGTAAGGGAAAGGAAGAGATAAGAAAAGAAACACCAGAATAATTACCAGTTAGTAGGTAGAGTAAAACTTATTCTGATTATAGGCACGTAACTTTCCACATACAAACCCAAACTGTCAATATATGAAGTTTCCCTGAACATTTTCACCTATCATTCCTTAAAACTCTCACCCCACATCTAGCAGACACTGGACTCCCGCTAGCCCTGTGATTTAGTTGTTCGGCCCACTAAATATTAATAGCAATTAACTATGGTTCTCCTCCTCACCTCCCTGCACATTATCAGCTTTCCAGTGGGCATTGATTCTGCACCAGAGAGCGTAACCTGCTAACCACAGTAGCACACAGTGACCAGGGAATTATGCCCCAGGAGAACAGTTCTTTCTGCTGAGTCAATAAGCATCAAGACTACAAATGCATTGTTAGGTTTAACAAATCACAATGGCCAAAGGCACCCATTTCTCTAAGCACAGAAATTACAATCCTGAAGCCACAATTATCCAGCAATTAGGTGTATAGCTGTATGCTCCCTTTCAACAATCAAGCCTACAAAAATGTGCCCACACTTCTTTCTGCTGAACCTAACCTGGAAGGTTTCTAAAGCTTTCATTGTTATGCAGGCTTCCAAAACCAAGGAAGCAATTGCACCTGAAAGAAGGAATAATGACAAACCTTACCAAACGGAAAGAACAATAATTTATCCACCTAATACAAGCCTAATTTTATTTTTAAAATAGGGTATTGCCAAGCTCAGTTTCCAAATGAACTATGCTCTGAGCCACCATAAGGACATTTGGCTGCCAGAAGAATGTCTAGTTTAGTAAATAATGAATATGAATAATTAATGTTTTAGGAATCTTTTCAGCTACAAGTCATAAACAGCCTAACTAGAATGCCTTTTTTTTTTTAATGGGGGAGGGGGTGTTCTTCCCCATAGGGAGAAATCCAGAGTTCAGGGTTTTGAAACTGGTTTGCCTGATAAATCATGCCAAAGACTGAGATGTCCTTAACGTTTTCCTCATAATTACAAAAAGGCTGTGCAACTCCTACAGTTATATCCTCTTTCCACTGGGAAGGAGGATGAGAGCAAGAAGGTGTGGTACCAATATCTGAAAGTAAATGACTTACCAGGAAGCTCCCAGAAAATGCTTGTGTCTCTTTGGTCAAAATTTTGTCCCCAAGTCCCTGTGGGCCTAGATGTGGCAAGAAAGAAGGGAGATGGGAAAGAAAACAAACAAACAAAAAAGCAGCTTCTGACATCTAGAAACTGTCCTAACTGTTCCTTCCCATTATAGCTTTAGCCTCACTTTAGTGTTTCTACCTTACATAATATTTTTAAAATAGTCATATAATTATCTCCATTTCCTGAAAGCAGCCATCCAGAGCAATGCCACTTCATCTTAAACCCTCTCCTCAAATCACCTGAATCTTGATCTTATAATAATCTTCTCAGACGCCCTCTACGGAAATGTCCCACATCGCCCAGGGTGTGTGGTCTCCTCTTGGCAACCAGTAATAAACCCAACTTGCTTGTCAGGGCTGTGCTCCTGGTGGTCTCTGGTTGGAAAGCACTGACAGAGAAAACTGGGTCAACAAGAGTATTTGCCACACCTTTGTTTTGTTCTAGTCAATTTTTAATTAAAATGACGTGCCTTAATGCGCCATGCTTCAAAATACTTCACTACAAAAAAAGCCAGTTTATAGTGAACAGAACATATGATGAATAACCAGGGGGAAGGACTCAGTGTGACTAGTAAAGTGACCTCGGGTAAGTCATTAAAGGACAGGAAAGGAACTGACTCCACAATAGCCAAGTGAACCAGCTAATCTTAACGGCCTATGAGAGATGGCAAAACTAAAGCTCCAAGAGGTTGAGAATATTTTCCTATTTACATGTGGTAAGTGTCAGAATCAGAATTTGAACCCAGGTTCTAACCCTAAAGTCTAAAGGTTTTCCATGACCCAGAGCTGTCTCATCAAGTTTTAACATCTTCCTCTGTGCACTGACTAGCTGTTGGACCAGGACTTCAAAGGCCTATCTGTTCACCTTTCTAGGACTCTGGCCATGAATTATATAATATTTATATTTATTCTTTTTAACCTTACTTGACCTCTAGATGAAAAGCCCAGGACTAGTGAGAGGTATTTTATGTTTATGGAGTTTTGCATTTGAGCAAGCCCTTTTCTAAATAGCATAAATCATGAATTTGATTTACCATCTGGGTCTTCCTCCAAGTCAAATCAACTTTCAGTTCCTTGTAACTTAAAATATGACTACTTCGCTTGAGGAATGGTAGTTTGTTATGGCAGCCTAAACTGACTAAGGTAGATATAAACGCATTTCTTAAGACTCAACTATATGCAATAGTTACCTCTGACTGATGGGGTTATGGATGATTTTCTTTTTTTCTTATTATTTATCTACATTTTTCAATTTTTCTATCAGGAAAATTGTAATTTTAGAGTAATTCTAAAAATGTATTAAGTAAATTTTTGACAAAATACAAATATAGTTCAATGAATGAAAATATACTGTCCTATATTTCACATGCTTAATTTACTTGTCAAAGAAAGAAAAAACAACTAGACAAAATCTAAGCCCTCTGTGTGCCATGAACTAGCAGATGGCGATGTGAGGGCCATCTCAGTGCTGAGAAACGTGAGCACCTTTATCCCAAGAGGTTTGTCTTTCACATAATTATTTTAATTTTCTTCTCTGCTTTTGAATTTGGAAATCTAGGTTAAAAAGAATACTTTATGTGGAAACTTAACCTTAAATTTTTAAAAAGCAAAATTATTAAAATAAGTGTTATTTATCTTGTACAATTTTCCATTGTGCTATTATCCACATGAACGTTTGAGAGTTATCCAAACAATTTATTTACTTAGCATATTTGCTTTAACATGTTGCATTTCTACTTCATTTCAAGCCAATACAGTTACAAACCAACAATTGTGCCATGATATTTGGAGAGAAATGGTATCACAGGAGGTGGAGGTTATTTTCAGTTCTTTTTTTTCCTTTGGGTATTTTCTTTTAAGAAACAGAAAGAATTGTTTTTAAATCATTAAAAAACAAGCGCCTTAATTTGATACATTAATGGTATAAACTTTAACCCTACTGAAATGAGAAATTGAAGAATTAATTTGTCCACATGGAAAACATTACAATAGCTACCTTTTATTGGTTAGCTGTTATTATTTAGGTTAATAAACACTATCTTACTTAATGCTTACAGTCACCCTGTAAAGCAGGCATGATTATCCCCATTGTTCAGATGAAAAAATTGAGACTCAGTTTTAACAGTTTGGAGAATTCGAAAGTTTAAATAATTTGAACAAAACCACACAGTGAAAAAGAGAAGAACCAGAATCTGAACTCAGGCCTCTCTGACTTGGGGTCTTATATTCTGCCCATGGAATTGGCTTTTGGGATTAGATTCTGTGATGAGACTATTTTTCTCATTTGTTGGATATTGAGCACCTTACAAAACATATCTCCTCACACCCATAGGTGGACTATTATGAAGTCATTCAAACTCATGATTCTGAAAAACCTTTAATGACTTGGGAAATACCCACAATATAAAGTTTTACATATGTCCTATGAGTTTGAATATGTAATTGGTATATTCTTCCCCAGGTTGGGATACAACAACACGATTCTGCAGTAAAACTTCAAAGTACAATTCCAAGTCTCCCAGCCTATTTTTGAATTCTTTTCTCAATCTGTGAGATTATTCCCATAGTCCTCTCATCTTGCCCCTAGATCCAAAACAAAACTTTGGCCCAGAAAAAGGAGTTCTTAACTATGAGAGAGGATACCCTATGTCAAATCTGGCTTCAACTCTCAAAGTAGCAACTCTCAGGATTCATTCACACACCGATTACCACAACAAAATGATGAGGCTCTGAGTCCATCTTCCCTGGACACATTTTCTTATACACTAGTTTAAGTCAGAAACAGTCATACCTTCTTGATGTATTTCTTATCAGCATTTCTATGCACTTTATTGGCATCTGAACTTTGCCAGTATCACCATAGCCTATCTTACAAATTTAAATAACCTTTCAACTAAAAAGGAAAAGTATCTTAAGGTAGTTTCCCTCCTGGGAAGTCCTGCTGCTTCTATATGATACATGTAAAAAGACTGCTCAACTTCCCTCTGGCAGGATGGAAGCTCTGTGCACCAAGAGGTGTGTCAGATGTGTCATGGGACTGTCTCTGTCTTGGATGCCTGAATGCAAGGCACTTGTATAAAGTTACTTGTCCTGTTACAAAGTTGTATATATTTACAAATGTGCATAGGAAAATAGGCTAAGATGAAGTAATTATACCTCAGTAGTAGTCAGAACCACAAGGCTGTAGTACACAGCACAACTCTGAGAGGAATTGGTCACATGGACTCCACCAAGAAGAGCACCCTGCTGTTGTCTTCCTCAGTGACTCTGATGGTGGTTATGAAACCCTCAGTGGGATGAGCAATAGTGGGTGGGTTTTATTTGCTTAGGGAGATAGATGCCACAACAATGATTCCATCTATGTTTTGCTTTTCTATTCCCTTATGAAAAAAAATTCCAGAGAGTCACCCATGGAGGATGAATCACATGGAGGAGGTCAATGTGTAGCCTAAGAAAGAAAGACCTCTGAGGGCTAAATGGACTTCCCAGGGCTGAAAGGACAATACAGTTGTAGGCCAAAGGCAGTAAACCAACTGTATCCCGACTTTTGGGGATTAGAATCCTCCCAAAATAAAATGGATACAAGTGGAGTCAAGTTGTAGGGGACTAAGAACTGTGAATTCTGGATTCCAAGGAGAGGCAACTTGGATTAAAGTTAACACTCAAATACATTATAGGCCATGCCAGGAGCAAAAGCAAGGCTCTCCTGCAGTGTCATAGGGTGGGGGCTATCCAAAGAGAGACCATCAGTTTTACTAGTCTGAATTATTAATATGACAACTAATAGTAATTATATACCTATTAACTCATATATGTTACTTTAGAAATTAAAGACTATACTATTGGTTTTTTTAAAAAAAGAAACACATCAGTACTTTCAGGCCACAAAAAACACCATATAGGAGATATTACTTCAATGGGCTAGAAGAGATGAGATGCTACTAGAACATACAGAGAGCAGATAGCCTTTCTGAAGATTTCTTCCTGAGAACATTAATAATAACAACAACAACCTTCCTCCTTTTCCTTTGGATCTCTTTGGAGATACCTCTCAATTATATCTGTGCCACAGAGAAGTTAAGTTCTATTTTATTTAATTAATAAAATAATGCTCTTATTAACTTTATTCTATATTCTCTTTTCTAGTTGGTCATGCCAGAATGCAGATAAGTCCTCAATATGCATTAAATTTCTCTTTACTTGTGCTCCCTGTAGAGAAGTTATATTTTATTTCACTTAAAAATATCTACTGCCAAAGACTCTTATTACTCTTTTTAAAATAAATATTTATTGTTCAGATTATTACCGATGTTCCTCTTTTTTTTTTTAACCCCCATAGCTCCCCTCCACCTGGTTCCCACCCCACCCCATGCCCTTACCCCCACCACTGTCCTCATCCATAGGTATAAGATTTTTGTCCAGTCTCTTCCCACATCCCTCACACCCCCTCCCCCTGAGAATTGTCAGTCCATTCCCTTTCTATGTGCCTGATTCTATTATATTCACCAGTTTATTCTGTTCATCAGATTTTTTTTTATGACTTAAATTTTAGATTCACTTGTTGATATGTATTTGTTGTCACTTTGTTGTTCATAATATTTATCTTTACCTTTTTTCTTCTTCCTCTTCTCAAAGAATACACTTCAGCATTTCATATAATCCTGGTTTGGTGGTGATGAACTCCTTTAGCTTTTTCTTGTCTGTGAAACTCTTTATCTGACAACCAATTCTACATGATTGCTTTGCTGGGTACAGTAATCTTGGTTATAGGTTCTTGCTAATCATCACTTTGAATATTTCTTGCCACTCCCTTCTGGCCTGCATAGTTTCTGCTGAGAAATCAGCTGACAGTCGTATGGGTACTCCCTTGTAGGTAACTGTTTTTCTCTTGCTGCTTTTAAGATTCTCTCTTTGTCTTTTGACCTTGGCATTTTAATTTTGATGTGTCTTGGTGTGTTCCTCTTTGGATCCCTCTTATTTGGGGTTCTCTTTGCTTCCTGGACTTTTAAAGTCTATTTCTTTCATCAGGTAGGGAAAGTTTTCTGTCATTATTTCTTCTAATAGGCTTTCAGTATCTTGCTCTCTCTTCTTCTGGCACCCCTATAATTCGAATGTTGGTACATTTAAAGTTGTCCCAGAGATTCCTTACACTTTCTTCATATTTTTGGAGTCTTTTTTCTTTTTGCTTTTCTGGTTGGGTGTTTTTTGCTTCCTCATATTTCAAATCTTTGATTTGATTCTTGGGATCCTGCTGTTGGATCTCTGTATATTATTCTTTACTTTTACTTCAGTCAGTGTATGCTTAATTATGACTGATCCTTTTCCTTTTTTTTTTTTTTTTTTTTTTTTTTTTTTTTTTTTTTTTTTTTTTTTTTTTTTTTTTTTTGTATTCTCATTAAGATCCTTGAAGGCCTCATTAAGTTCCTTGGAGGTTCATAGAAGAGCCTTATAACTGTGGTTTTGAACTCTATATCCAGTAGTTTGCTTTCCTCCTTTTCTTTCATTTGTGGCCTGTTTCTTTGTGTCTGTATTTTGGCTGCTTCCCTGTGTTGAGTGGGTTTGTGTGGTAGGTGTCCTCTTGGGCCCAGTGGCTCAGCCTCCCCAGTCACCTGGGGCGGACACTCTTGGTTTACACCTTTGAGGGCTGGGTACACAGTCTTGTTGTAGTTAAGCCTTGATTGCTGTTGGTATCACTGG
>PVJC01025116.1:0-24922 GCA_004026665.1 Murina feae | reverse complement strand
GGGATGGTTGGGGGGGAGTTGGGAGATCAACTGAAAGACTTGCATGCATGCATAGGAGAATAATCAGTGGACACGGGAAACTGGGGGTTAGGGAGGAGGCGGGGGAAGGGCAAGGGGAAAAAATGGAGATCTATCTATCATCTGTTGTAATACTTATCTATCACTTGTTGTAATACTTTAAGCAATGAAATAAAAAAAAAATAAAAAAAAAGAAATGCTTAAGGGAATCCTTCAGGTTAAATGGAAAAATTCTAGATGTCAACTTGAAGTAATATGAAGAATCCTAGCTAGTTTGGCTAAGTGATTAGAGTATTGGCCCAAGATAGATGAAGGGTCACAGGTTCAGTTCTGGTAAAGAGCACCTAGCTCAGTTGTAGGCTGGATCCCTAGCCTCAGTCCTGGTGTGTGTGGGAGGCAACCAATTGATGTGTCTCTCTTACATTGATGTTTCTCTCTGTGTGTCTCTCCCCCTCCCTTCCACTCTCTCTAAAAAAATCAATGGGAAAATAGCCTTGGGTAAGGATTTTAAAAATAACAATAAGACATATGAAGATATAAAGATCTCTAGTAAAGGTAAATAGGAGGGCAAATATTAAAACCAATATTATTGTGATTTTGATTTGTACCTCCTTATTTTTACAGGACTTAAAGGGAAAATGCATAAAAAGTAATTATATAAATTGATTTTACTGGGTACACAATGTAAAAAGATGTAATTTGTAGCAACAATAAAAAATTGGGGAAGAAAGTTACACAGTAGATTTTATATATGATGGAAGTTAAGTTGGTTTAATTCAAAATGGATTGTTATAATTTTATGATGTTATATAGTCCTCCTGGTAACCATGAAGAACATAGCAATAGAATACTCAAAAAAGAAAATAAGGAGAGAATCAAAATGTGTTGCTAAATAAGTGAGCATAAAGAAAGAAAATAAAGGAAGAAAAGAAAGAGGAAAAACAAATTACAGAATGGCAGAAGAAAGTCCTTCCCTATAAGTAATTGCCTTAAGTATAAATAGGTTAAATTATACTATCAAAAGGCATATTGTGCTAAAATCTATTAGTGAACTATCTATGTGCTATCTATAAGAGATTCACTTTACATCTACGAACAATAGTAAATTAAAAGTGAAAGGATAAAAAAAAAGATATTTCAGCCCTAACCAGTTTGGCTCACTGGATAGAGTATCAGCCTGTGGAATGAAGGGTTCCAGGTTCGATTCTGATCAAAGGCATGTACCTTGGTTGCAGGCACATACCCAGTGGGGAGTGTGCAGGAGGCAGCTGATCAATGTTTCCCTCTCATCAATGTTTCTAACTCTCTATCCCTCTCCCTTCCTCTCTGTAAAAAATCAATAAAATATATTTTTTACAAAAGATATTCCATACAAATAGCAATCAAAAGAAATCTGGTAATAAAAAATATCAAAATTGACTAATTCAAAAACTGTTTCAAGAGACAAAGAAAGACATTATCCTATATAATAAAAAGGTAATATGCAAATTGACCCTAATGGTGGAATGACTGGTTGCTATGATGCGCACTGACCACTAGGGGACAGATGCTCAAAGCAGTAGCTGCCCTTAGTGGTCAGTGCGCTGCCACAGGGGGAGCTCCACTCAGCCACAAGCCAGTTTGATGGCTGTGAGCACAGTAGTGGTAGTGGGACCCTCTCCTGCCTCCACAGCAGCACTAAGGATATCCAACTGCAGTTGGACAGACCCTGAGGACTCCCAGGCTTCCAGAGGGATGTCTGACTGCCAGTTTAGGCCCTCTTCCCCTGTAAGAGGGCACAGGTTGGGCTGAGGGACTCCCCACAAGTGCATGAATTTTTGTGCATCAGGCCTCTAGTATAATAATAAAAGCTCTATAATAATAGTTGGAAACTTAAATATCCCATTTTCAATAATGGGTAGGACAACCAGAAATAAAATCTGTAAGGAAACATATGATTTGAACAATACTATAAAATAATTGGACATACAAACATATACAGAATACTCCATTTAGCTGTGGAATATACATTTTTCTCAGTGCACATGGAACATTCTCCAGAATAGAACATATGTAAGGTAACAAAACAAGTCTTAATAAACTTAAAAAGAATGGATCACATAAAATATATATTCCAATTACAATGAAGTACAGTTAAAAATCAAAAGTAGAAGAAAAATAGGAATATCCACAATTACATAAATATTAGCAACACACATTTAAACACAATGTGTCTTAGAAAAAAATCACAAGATAAATTAAAAATACCTTTACACAAATGAAATAAAAAAAACACCACAAAAATGTATGGGATGCAGGGAAGGTAATGCTAAAAGGGAAATTTATTGTAAAAGAAGAAATATCTCAGATCAACAATCTAATGTTTTACCTCTAGGAACTAGAAAAAGAAAACAGACTAAACCCAAAGCTAGCAGGAGAGAAAGATTATATATTAAAGATACATAATATATAGAATTGAAAAATAATAGAGAAAATAAACAAAACCAAAAGTTTATTCTTTGAAAAGACCAATAAAATTGGCTAATCCCTGATAGATCAACTAAAGAAAAAGAGAGAAGACTCAAAGTACAAAAATCAGAAATAAAAATGAGGACATTACTACCGATCTTACAGAAATAAAAAGGATTATGAGTGATTACTGTGAGAAATTATACACCAAAAAGTTGGATATCCTAAATGAAATAAACAAATTCATAGAAACAGATAATCTACCATGACTGAATCATGAACAATAAAAAATTGGAATACACCTATAACTAGTAAGGAGATTAAATCAGTTACCAAAAGCCTCTCAACAAAGAAAAAAAGTCAAGATGGCATTACAGGAAAAGAAAGGCAAGATTTTCTTCTTTTTTACAGTTGTTTAATATTCCATTATGTTAATATGCCACAGCTTCTTTATCCATTAATCTATTCATGGGCACTTGCTTTTCCCCATTTTTAAACTGAGTTGTATGGAGCTTTGCAGGAATGCTCCACATATTCTGGATATTAATCTCATTTCAGATATATGATTTGTAAATATGTTCTCCCATTGTGTGGGATTTCTTTTAATCTTTCTTTTAGTGCCTTTTGATATATAAAAGTTTTAATTTGAAGTTTTGTTTTGAAGTTTATTTTTTCTTTTGTTGGCTATACTTTTTAATATTGTACCTAAGAAATCATTGTACCCTTTGTGAGAGCATGGATGAACCTGGAGGTTATTATGCTAAGTGAAATAAGTCAGTGAAAGAAAAATACCATATGAATTTACTTATAGGTGGAATCTAGTGAACAAAATAAACTAACAAACAAAATAGAAACAGACTCATAGATACAGAAAAAAGAGTGATTGCTATTAGAGAAAAGGGATAGGAGGGCTGGGTAAAAAAGATTAAGAGATTAAGAAAAAAAACCTCATAGAGAATAATAGTTAATTACCAGAGGGAAAATGGAGTGGAGGGAGGTAGAATAGGGTAAAGGGGGATAAAGGATGATGGAAAGAAACTTGACTAGGAGTGGTGAACATGCAATACAATATGCAGATGGAGTATCATAAAATTGTAAACCTGAAACCTATTTAATTTTATTAACCAACTAGAAGCCTGATGCATGAAATTCACAGCTGCAACTGCCTGGATCCCTCCCTCGTAACTGAGGCAGCCTTCTGGATCCTTCCCTTGCAGGTGTGGGTGGCTGCCTGGATCCCTCCCTCACAGCTTCAGTGGCTGCAGCCCTGGCTTCATCCTGAAAGGACATCTGGAAGGATGTCTGGTCTAATCAGCATACTATGCTTTTATTATTATAGATGTCACCCAGGACATTCAACTAAAAACAACAACAATAAAAAATAGTTTTGGAAATCAGCTGGAAATGGTGAGATTGTTATGTAAGAAAGCTGAGAATTTGAGAATGTAAGGGGGTGTTTTAGTTTAGATAATTAGCTTTAATATTCATGTGGCCATGTTCCAGATACTTAACTTTATCCTTAGGCTCCTCATTTGTAAAATAGAATAAAATATATACCTGGCAGCATTGACAGAATATGAATGTCCTTGAAAGAGAAGCATCTATCAAACCATCAAACCTCAGAGGGAAGGGAGGAGAGGGTGGGGGTAAGGGGGAGAGATCAACCAAAGGACTTGTATGCATGCATATAAGCCTAACCAATTGACACAGACAACAGGGGGGTGAGGGCATGATTGGGGGCTTGGGAGGGTAGTGGGCGGATAAGGACACATATATAATACTTTAATCAATAAAGAAATTTAAAAAAATAAAAATAAAAAAATAAAAGATATGAGTGGATAAACAAAACATGGCATATCTACACAATGGAATTTTATTCAGCCTTGAAAAAATTCTAATTCATGTTACAACTATAAATAAGTCTTTAAGGTATTATGCTATGTGAAATAAACCAGACACAAAGAACAAATGTATGATTGCACGTACATGAGGCACCTAGAATATTCAAATTCATAGAGACACAAAGGAAAATGGTGGTTACTGGAAGTTGGGAGGTTATTGTTTAATGGGTTAATATAAAAGTTTTGGATGGGTTGATATAAAAGTCCTAAGTGGATAGTAGTGATGGTTGCACAATAGTGTGAATATACTTAATGCTACTGAATTTTTCATTTAAAAAAGGTTAAATTGTAAATTTTACTTCCAAAATAAAAACAAAGTTTTAGATTGAGATGATCTAAAAAAAAAATGCTACCAAATCATCCTTTAAAACTCTGTAAAGAGCCCAGTGTTTCTCACTGAGAAACCATGAATCAGGAGGTCACAGTTCAATTTCCAGTCAGGGGACATACCCAGTTGTGGGCTCAATCCTCAATAGGGGATGTGCAGGAGTCAGCCGATCAATGTTTCTATCCTTCTCTCCCTTCCTCTTCCTCTCTCTAAAATCAATAAAATTATTTTTTAAAAAACTCCTTAAAGAAAGACTAACAACATGGAGACATAATATTGATAATGCCAATAATCTGATCTGTTTACTAGACATTCAATGAAAGCAGGGAAATAGGATCCATTAGCAGGAAAAAATATCAGGAAACATAAGAAAACCAATAAATAAAAGATTATGTAACTAGCAAACTAAGGCTTTAAAAGCACTCATAATTTTTCTCAAGGATTTAAAAGGAATATATATGTACATAAAAAGTTTAAAAAATAAAAAAATGAAGCATTTAGAGATAAAAGTATCTATAATATCTGAAATGAAAAAAAATTATTAGATGGTATCAATAGCAGTTTAGATATTAAAGAATAAATGATTGATGGACTTGAAGAAAACATAATAGAAACTATTTAAATGGAAGCACAGAGAGAAAAAGGCTAAAAATAGAAATGAATAGAGCTCTGTGGCCTGTGCGACAGTTAGTGATCTAACATATATTCATTGAAGTACCAGTAAGCAAAGGCAAAAACTTGACAAAAGAATGGACAAATATTTTCTAAAACTGATGAAAATAATGAAACCACATATCCAGAAAACTCAATAATCACTGGAAGGATAAACATAAGAATCCCCACATTAAACATAAGTTAAGTAGACAATCTTAAAAGCAGTTTTAGGAAAACAGAAACATTTATTATATGAGAGGAATGATAAATTAAAACCACCATTATTATCTCATCATAAGCAATACAAGCCAGAAGATAATGGAACAATATGTATAACATTATGAAAGGGAAAAAAATCAACCTACAATTCTATATCCAGCAAAGAATATACTTCAAAAAAGAAGGGAGGGGCCACCAAGATCTTGGTATCTAAATACTCCACTAAAATAACCAAAGCTCCTTTGAAAACTGGTTGATTCTTCTTATGGTGCAGGAAAAACAAATAATTATCCTCTTCATATAAATAAATGACTAAATAAATGAGAGAAAGAGCAATGTTTTTTTACAAAAGAATTTTAATTCTTATAGAAGGAGTAGAAATAGCACCATTCGAAAATCACAGTAATAATTGCTGAAGGCAAGACCCACAAAAGAATGCTGAAGTTAGTGGGTGAAAATTTAAAGAGAAACAGAATATTTGAATATAGTTGAGGGTCTCCTCAAAAATATTTACTAATTAAAAAGGGGGAAATATTAACTTTACACTGGAGAAACCTGACATACACTACATCAAATAATAAAGTTAACCTTGAAGACATACTGACATCATATCATGCACTCATAAGGCCACATCACCTCTGTATTGCTGTTGCCAAAAATGTACAATAGCAACATAATCATCAGAAAATATCAGATAAGCCCAATCTGAGAAGTATTTTATAAAACACCTGACCAGTAATGTTCGAAAGTGCCAATGTCATGAAATACTGAAGAAAAGGTTATAAATTGGGAGAAGACTATAAAGACATCACAGCTCCATGCGATGTCAGATATTAGATTGATCTTGAAATGGGGAAAAAAGAACATTAGTTTAAAAATTAGAATAATAATATTATACCAATATTAATATCTTCTTTTTGTTAATCCTATGGTTTTGTAAAATATCAATATTGGAGGAAGTTGGGTGAAGGATATATAGGAGTTACCTGTGCAGTTTTGGCCAATTTCTGTGGGTGTAAAACTTCTTCAAAATAGAAAGTTCAAAATAAAGCATGGGCTCTGGAAGCAACCTTCCTGGACTGAATTATAACTCTGCTCCTTACTAAGTTGTAATGTTAGAAAATTTGCCTAATCTTTTGATGCCATAACCAAGAATGAGAATAGCAATAACATTTACCTCAAATATTTGGTAAGAAAAATAAATAAGCTAGTACTTGTAAAGCACACGTACAGTATTCAAACCTTAGCTATTACTAAACACTTATTTTGGTCCTGCAGAAACCATAAATTTTCATGTAGTACTTTCATCTGTGGTTTATTTTATTTTACTTAGATACAACCCCACGTCCAAACTATAAAAAGTTTGCCTATATTTTTACCCTGAGACTTTTATAGTTCATTTTTTTATGTTTAAAACATTGGTTCATGTGGAATTTATCTAAATGTCAGAAGTGAGTTTCAAGCCCACATTTTTTTTTTTTTTACAGATGGCCAGCCATTTGTTGTAACACCACTTATGAAATAATACATTGTTTTTCATGGTCCAATCTTTATGCTCAACAGCACACTAGAACATAAAAATCTTTCAGCTACTTCTGCTTGGTTCCTATAACCTCAACCTGAGGTTATTAAAAATGGCATATGTTGAACAGTATTAACAATCAAACTTGAGCAGACCATAGAATCTCATGAATGCTGTTATAAATATCAACTGACCCATAAACACACGGTTTCTATAGTAAATATGAAACTTCTTCTGAGGATTCCAGTGAATTGCCCATCTCCATATCTGACAGTCTCTTCTCATATTTATGGGTCAGTTGATTTTTATAACAGCATTCATGGGATTCTATGGTCTGCTCAAGTTTGCATGTTCCTAAGAGGCAGAGACTGAGACTAGAATTCTTCTTCAAGTGGTTGATTAGTAACCTGCTTGCATGAGAAAGAAGTAAGGAAAGCAGAATAGGGAAAAGCATGCTAAGTGAGGATATATTATTAGGCTGCTAGCTAGTGGTAGCATCTTTACTTGAAGTCACAAGCCTCTTGTACCCCCATATGATTCAGTTATTGGCTGCTAGTTTTCCCTGGAGATGAGGCTGGAGATATATCTCTTTCAAAAAGTGGTTTCTGTTCAGTAGGGGACAATGATCTGGGGAAAGGACAGACCATTTCCAGCCTAGATAACTGTATCTAGGCCTACTCCTCTACCCTTACTCAATCTGGTCCATCCTATCTCTCATTAATTCCTTGAAACTATGCTTCTTACCATTGCTGTTTTCTCAATGCTATTGAATAAGCTCCCACCATGATCTCTCTTTCAATTGTCTTTTCATTCTAATTTTAACTTCAAAAAGCTTCTTCCAAAAGCAAAAATTCTGTCATGTTAATTCAGCAATTACAATCTAATCTAACAAAGGCATAATATTGAAATTGACCATTTCTTTGGGACACCTAAGCCATGCCCACCAGCCAATTAGAGCAGCTGTATGCAAATTAACTCAGCCAAGATGGCGGGTGCCAGCTGCCTCGCCCAGGCTCAGGTCGAATTTCTCCCACTTCCAGATCCCTGCAAGGGGACTGAGAAGCAGGAGAAAGGCGGCCCAGGCCAGGAGAGGCCCCCGGGCACCCACCTCGCGGGGAATCAGGGAGCGGGAGAAAGGCATCCCAGTCCTGACTGCTGGGGGCTTCAGATGCGGCTGGGGGCAGGCCCCCAGTGGCAACACTCTCTCTCTCTCTCACACACACACACACACACACACACATACACACACAAAAGGTGCCTCCAGACTGGGGCCATCATAGAACATCCACTGAGGGGTTCTGGACTGTGAGTGGGAGCAGGCTGGGCTGAAGGACCCCCACCCTCCCCCCCATGCACGAATTTTGTGCACTGGGCCCCTAGTCATTTAATAATTCCCCATTATCTATAGAATAAAATCTAAATTTATTAGTGTAACTATAAGATCTTTTGCATTCTAACATTCTCCTTTCTTGTTTCAACTCTCACCAGACAGCTTGTTTTTACCCCATCAAGCCATGTACTTTTAATACATTTATGCTTTCTCATGTGTCAAAAAGTGGCCTTCCTTGGGCAATTTCTGCTATAATTTCAAGACACAATTCATAAGTTACATGCTCTGTTGAAGGCTTCACTCTTTACCTGTACGTACCTTTAGTATAGAGTGTGTCTTTACCTATGCATACCTCTTGTGTTGCATGGTATATATTTTTATATATATACTAGGGGCCTGGTGCACAAAAATTTGTGCACTCTGGGGGGGCAGTCCCTCAGCCTGGCCTGTGCCCTCTTGCAGTCTGGGACACCTCGCGGAGGGGCGGGGAGGAGGGGATGTCCACCTGCTGGCATGCCTGGCCAGCCTGGGTGAGGGGCTGAGGGCCATTTTCAGGCTGCCCACAGTCCTTTCAGGGTTCATGCACTGGGGGGTGGGAGGGCTGGTGAGTGCAGGCATGGATGTTTCCCACCCGAGGGCCCACAATCCCACACGCCTGTTGGGCCCCCACCGTTGACGGGACACACCTGGCGCAGAGCTGGGTGGCAAGCCAGGGGTGAACACTGGTGCAGGATCTCTCGGTGGGGCCCTGCTGCTGAGTGAACACACCCGGGGTGGAGCCAGGCAGCAGACTGGATTTGGATTCTCCACACTGTGCAGCAGAAGCTCCCACACTCCCTGCGGAGGTCCCCGGAAGGTGGTCGAAGGCAGTGGACCCTGGATGGGTGTTCCCTCATGCCCCTGAGGAGGCCCCCGGGGCGGAGCCATGCAGTGGACCCAGGACAGGTGCTCCTGCATGTCCCGCAGAGGCCCCCAGGGCAGAGCCAGGCAGCGGACCCAGGACGGGCACTTCTGGATGCCCCAAGGAGGCCCCTGGGGTGGAACCAGGCAGTGGACCCAGGACAGGTGCTCCTGGATGCCCTGAGGAGGCCCTGGGCTGGACTCCCCCTCGCTGAGCTGACACACCCAGCACAGCTGTGCTGGCCACAGAGGCTCCCAGTGCAGAGCCTCCCTGCCAGCCTCCATCTTGGCTGAGTTAATTTGCATACAGACACTCTGATTGGCTTGTGTGCATGGCTTAGGTGTCCCAAAGAAACAGTCAATTTCAATATTACGCTTTTATTAGTTTAGACTAGGGGCCCGCTGCACAAAAATTTGTGCACTGGGGGTGGGGTCCCTGAGCCGGGCCTGTGCCCTCTCACAATCTGGGACCCCTCTGGGGATGTCCATCTGCTGGTGTGCCTGGCCAGCCTAGGTGAGGGGCCAATGTCTGTTTGCAGGCTGGCCAAGCTCCCCAGTGGGAACCCTCACCCCAGGGGGTGTGGCAAGCCTGGGTGAGGGGCTGAGGGCAGTTTTCAGGCTGGCCACAGCTCCCACTGACCCTCTGGGCCATCCACTTGGGAAACGATTGGGTGGCCGTGGCACATGCTGGTCCTGCCTCCAAGGCTTCCCCCTGGGAAGACATCGGCCAGGTCAGGGCGCCGGATGCCTTCCCAGGACAGAGGCTCCCAAGATGGCGGAGGCCCACAGCTCCAGAGAAGCCGCACACCCGGGCTGTGGCCTCTGCCATCTTGGCTAGGCTAATTTGCATACAGTCACTGTGATTGGCTGGTGGGCGTGGCTTAGGCATCCCAAAGAAACGGTTAATTTTAATATTATGTTTTTATTAGTTAAGATAATTGAAACACTGTTGCTTTAAGCTGAGGCCTAGGCAGGTAACAAAACCTCCTGTTTGTTTCAGCTCTGTGGCTTCTATAATTGAAACATTGTTACCGTGACCAGAGGATCAGCCAGCCTAGGCAGGCAGTTGCAACAGAAGCCTCTGGTTTGCTCTAGCTCCATAGCTGCTGGCCTCCATCTTGGCTGGGTTAATTTGCATACAGCCACTCTGATTGGCTGAGAGGCATGGCTTGGATGGTGGGCGTGGCTTAGGTGTCTCGGGTGATGGTCAATTTGCATATTACTCTATTATTATATAGGTTTATCCCCTCATTAGTCTGTGAGCTCCTGGAGACTAAGAACTTACCTTAAATATAGCCAGCCTAGCAGAATCCAATCCAGTCTGTAGTGAAATGAATCAGTTGTATGGTCTTTATGTTCTCTAAGATAAAGTCTAAAATTCTCAGGCAATGAAACCACTAAATCTTAAAGTGAAATTATAATGGATTCTGAAGCCTTTAATTAGGGATCCAAACTGAAATGTGTTCAAAAGTCAGGCAGGTCACAGAATGGTGTGAATTAGCTGTAAGTAATGATCAGGGAGTGATGAAGCCAGAAACAAATTAATGGACATCTACCCTGCCTAAGAGTAACCACAGAATTATTTAAAACTAGAGGCCTAGTGCATGACATTCATGCACTGAGGGGGGAAGTCCCTCAGCTAGGCCTGTGCCCTCTCACAGTCTGGGACCCTGTGGGGATGACCGACTGCACTGCCCTATGAAAGCGCACTGACCACCAGGGGGGCAGCTCTTGTGTTGAGCGTCTACCCCTGGTGGTCAGTGCATGTCATAGCAACCTGTCATTCTGCTATTTGGTCGATTTGCATATTAGGATTTTATTATACAGGATAAACAAAAGTACAACATACTAATTAGTCAAAGCACAAATGCAGGCCTCATGTGTCGTGAGGTCCTCAAATGAGAGAGCCCTGATCTACCACCTATGAGGACTATCTTATTATGTGCAATTATGTACAAATGTGTAGATTCATATTCTCTGAACATTTTTCAGTCAAATCCAAGTCAGTTTGTGTGACCTGAAATCATATGGCCATGCCTCATTTAGCTCACATATGAGAAACAGAGAGCTGTAGAATAGCATGCTTAGTTTATCTCAAGCAGTTGCTAATTTTAAGCTGAAAGAGAACTTGAGTTTCATGTAATTTGGGACATTTACAAGACTTTGTATAGGGCAGTGTGAAACAAATATGAGATTTGAAATCAAATAACATGCATTTTCATTTAGGAACCTCACTCAACAGATGACTTTGACAGACTACATAACTTTCTGAACCTCAATTCTCTTACCTATAAAATGGGAATGTTAATATCAATTTCACAGTGTCAGTGGGAACATTACATGAAAGCATCCTATCTAACAAAGAGGAAATATGCTAATTAACCCTCATACCATCGCAAAGATGGCAGCACCCACAACCAATAAGAAGGGAATATACTAATTGCTGCCATGCCCTCAAAGATGTGGTGCCCAGTCTCCTCAGTCCCACTGGGACACCTGCCTTTGGAGTCCCCCAGTTCCCTCAACCCCTCATCCACCAAGGGCTGGCCTAAGGCACAGGCAAGCCTTGGATGTTGGCTGCCCAGCTACCTGGGCCGCCTGAGGCTCAGGTAACCAGGGCTGGTCAAGGCTTGGGCTGCTGGCAGTCGCAGCAGCAGAGGTGTGATGGGACATCACCTTCCCCTAATCGCTAGGTCACCTCTCACCCCTGAGGGCTCTCAGACTGTGAGAGAGGGCAGGCTGGGTTGAAGGACTCCCCTCCCACCCCCCACTCCTCACCCCACCCCCAGTGCATGAATTTTAAGGCACTGGGCCTCTAGTCAAATATAAAAGCAATGCAGTGTTTGGCCCACGGTAAGTGCTGGATAAATTGTATTTAAGTCTGAATGTGAACCTAGTTTATTTACATCCAAAATCTGGAGAAAAGCCCACAATACATGTTTCTTTTGCCAAACATATACAGTAAAGGAGTGTTATTTGAAAAACTCTTTGAGAGCCTTAGAGAATGTTTTATAGTGAATACTAAGTATGATCCTAGAGAAAATATTTGCAAACCCATCTCCATGGGAGAATGTTGACATCTAAAGTCTTTTCTGCTCCTGGACATTCTCCAGGATATCTTCATTTCCTTCATTATCAGAGGAATCAAGACATTCAATCTCATTGATTGATGGGCTTGAATGAGTAACTGGCATCTCATTGGCAGGAACTACCATTTCCCCTCAGCCTTCTCCTCTGAGAGCCAGCTCAACCATTTCTGAATCCAACACTGAGTCACTCCAAAAGTAATTTGCTTAGCAAAAGTAGGCTGTTTTCAGACACTGCACTCACCTTGAATTCACCTTTCTAACCTTCAAATATTAAAACTCACCCCCACAGAAAATGATTATGGGAGCCTAGTCAGAATGACTGCACTCTGCTTGGAAATAGCCTCTTTCTCCTGGTCATGCTTGCTTTTTGGTTTTTGTTTTCCAGTAGACATTGATCCCAAGTGTGATTGGCTTCCAGTGATAATTCCATTTCTTATCCCTCTCTTATAAATAAATTTTTAAAAAGGTATTCCAAAAGTGAGTTCAAAAGAACAGTCCTAACATTTTTAAGTAGAGAGTAAATTATTTTAATAAAGGTATTTAAATCTCTACTGCAGGGGGCTATTTTTAAAACATAACTTCAACAAATTAAAAAGAGGACATTGGTTTTTATATTGATAAAAAGGTAAGTTTTATCTTTACTTTTATGAGTGTAAAACAAGACAATGGAATTTAAGCTATAAAAGAAGGGAGTCTGTCACAGTATGAAGAAGACCTTCCTAGGGGAAAATGACTGGACAAGGCCTTCTGCCTTGTCTAGAAGGTTTTTTAAACCTACCAACATTTATTTGCATATTTATTACAATGTGCTACATGCTGGTCATTCTGATCAATGAAATGAGGATTGCAGTCAATATGTATGATAAAGACCTTGCTATCCTGGCCGCTTTGACTCAGTGGATATAGTGTAGGCCTGCATACTGAAGGGTCTCAGGTTCGATTTCAGCCAAGGGCATATACTGGGTTGTGGGCTTGATCACCAGTGTGAGGCATGCAAGAGGCAGCCAGTCAATGATTCTCTCTTATTATGGATGTTTCTATCTCTTCCTCCCTCTCCCTTCCTTTCTGAAATCAATAAAAATATATTTTTTAAAAAGATAAAGACCTTGCTTTCAATAAACTTATAATCAAGTTGGAAGTAGAAAACCTAGTATCCATAAAATTAAAAATAAATTAAGCAATTAAGAATGTATTTGAACCATCACCAGTGTGGCTCAGTTGGTTGAGCATCATCCCATACACTCAAAAGTCTCAGATTTGATTCCCAGTCAGCGCCATTCCTAGATTACAGGTTTGGTCCCTGATTAGGGTGTGTATGGGAGACAACCAATTGATGTTTCTCT
Source organism: Murina feae (assembly GCA_004026665.1). NCBI lineage: Eukaryota > Metazoa > Chordata > Mammalia > Chiroptera > Vespertilionidae > Murina > Murina feae. Next base: position 11,170 of record PVJC01025116.1, on the reverse strand, counting down.
CTCATGTTGCTGTTTCTCTCTCTCCCACTCCTTCCCTCTCTCTCTAAAATCAATAAAAATGTTTTGGGTTTTGTCTTTTTTTAAAGAACAAATTTGGTGTTGACTAAAAAAGTATAAATGAGGGATTAGTGAAGAGAGAGCCCTCTATGGAGATTAGCTGAGGAAAGATTTATTGAGTTAGCCCTCAGAGATGAAGATTTCAGTGGAAGAGAGGAGGTAGCGTTGAAAATGGGAGAACATGTGCAAATATCCAATGAGATACCAATGAGGAGATCAGTATGGCAGCGGCAGAGGGCACATTTGGATGTGGCCAGCAATAGGTCCTGGTGGAGAGGTAGAAACCAGACTGAAGAATCTCAACAAAGAAAAATTCAGGTCAATTTTTAATTATTGGATAGAGAAATAAATAAGAAACATGGAGTTTTAAAATTATGGACAGAACTTCAGGAGGAGATCTTTGTGTTTATTTGTATAGTAGAAGGGGAGGAAGGAGAGACTAGAGCCAGAGAAAAGTAGTCAAAAGGCTGTTGGCATAATTCAAGTATGAAATGGAAGGATCAGTACAAGAGGAAAAAAGGGGGAAATGTGAAAGGTTTTGTTTTTGTTTTTGAGAGAAAAATAATCAAACTAGCACAGAACACTTAGAGAAAAGGATAGAAAGGAAAAGAGCCAAGATTTTCTGAACTTCCAATGATTTCCATGAGTTTTGAGCTTGGAAAGAGCAGAAAGGTGATGAAGGGAGAGGAAGATGTCAAGCGTGATCTGTAGCTTTCTAGCAGTAGGCACTGGATGAATGTATTACTAGCAGAGGACCAGAATTGATAGGCAGGTTGACCAGAATGGATAGGTAAATTAAATTAAATCTTGCCATGATGGACGTGAAATATCTTTGAAACATTAAGTGGAAATGTTGTTTAATAGGTGGTTGGAAATGTAGTCTAGTGTGCAGGTGAGAGGTCAGGGAGAACAATGATTCTCAACGGGGGGTGCGGGGCGGGGGGACTTTGCTTCCCAAAGAACAGCTGACAATGTTTGGGGGAATTCTGGTTCTCAGAACTAGAGGTTGAGGGGCTGCCCCTTGTATCTAGTAAGTGGAGACCAGGGATTCTGCTAAATATTTTACTAGGCAAAGGACAGCCTCCCACAACAAAGAATGATGCAGCCTCAAACGTCAATAATGCCAAGAATGAGACATAAGCATGTAGATGGAAATTAAAGCTGTGAGTAGGAAACTAGAGTTGGAAAAAAACTTAGTCTTGAGAAATTTTGAATGGCCAGATGGAAGAAGATGAGCCTGAGGAGAATATCTATAATAAGGAGAGACCAGAGAAATAAAAGAAAAACCAGTGGGGGGCATGCAGGAGGCAGCTGATCAATGTTTCTCTCTCATTGATGTTTCTAACTCTCTATCCCTCTCCCTTCCACTCTGTAAAAAATCAATAAAATATATTTTTTTAAAAAAAGAAAAGAAAAACCAGTAGGTGGGGATTACAGCAACCATGTCCAGAGTGTTTCTGAAAGAGGGAGATAGCAAAATAAATAAATAAATAAAAAAGACTAAAATACAGAGTGGACAAAAGTTGGTTTATAGTTATTTGTATGGAAAATAATACAACAATTAGTAAACAATAATACAAGGATAAACTGTTTCATGTACTCACAACTGTAAACCTACTCTTGCTCACCCTGTATATCCTCTGAATTTAGAAACATGGATTTAGAAAAAGAAGTTTCTCTGAATTACTAGTGATGAAAGTTAAAAGTAAGTGAATGGAGAAGAAAGGAATGGACATCCTCTGGGCTATGGGGGGACTAGAGATGAGGAGAAAATGGATTTAAGGAATGTTTGCTATTGATACTATTTAAGCATGGAAGAGTCACACTTAAATAAAAATAAAAAATCTAGCTGGAAGTGAAAGTTTGAATATACAGAAGAAAGCAGTTTTCAAGACTGGGCAATAAAATATTAGTCAGCCCTGGCTGGTTTGGCTCAGTGGATAGAATGTCGGCCTACGGACTGAAGGGTCCCACGTTCAATTCTGGTCAAGGGCCTTTACCTTGGTTGCGGGCACACCCCCCAGTTGAGGGTGTGCAGGAGGCAGCTGATAGATGTTTCTCTCTCATCAATGTTTCTAACTCTCTATCCCTTTCCCTTTTTCTCTGTAAAAAATATCAATAAAATATATTAAAAATATATGTTAGTCAGTCATACAATCAATTCAGTGGATTGTAAGTAGCATTTTTTGACACATGAACTATAATAGAATAGGATAGAAATAAAAGAGACTATCATATAAAGTATTCATGAAACTATTGTTTCAGGTGTGGCTTGCAAGTGCATGTCTTTCGTTTGTAATTTGGATAATTGAGTGAACATAGAGAAGCGAAAAAAATTATCCTCCAGGTATAGATCTAGGTAACTTGAAGAATAATGATGTCTATATGGAAATATAATAATAAGGAAATGAAATAATAGAGCAGAAGTAGAAAATGAAGACGAATTTAAGACAAAAGTAGAAAATTCAGGTGAAGGTATATTACATGCAGTTACTCATCCCCATAAGGCTGGGTTAGATGGTATTCTTATGTGTTTCTACTGGAGGTCCGATGCATGAAATTTGTGCTAGGGCCTCAGTCCCCAGCCACCACAATGGTTGCCTCTACCTCGGCCCCCAAACACCATGGCTTCGTCAGGAAGATCGTTGGTCTAATTAGCATATTACATTTTTATTATTATAGGTAGTCCACTGTCTTCACAGTAACAATAAGGCAACTCCCCCCACTTTTTTTTTTGTACGTGTCCCTTCTCAAACAGTGAGCACTATGAATCCAGGAGCTATTGGACAACTCAATTTCTAGCATATTTGGTACAGCCCTAGCCAGTTTGGCTCAGCGGATAGAGCATCGGCCTGTGGACTGAAAGGTCCCAGCCAAGGACACATGCCTGGGTTTCAGGCTCAATCCCCAGTAAGGGGTATGCAAGAGGCAGCTGATCAATGATCCTCTCTCATCATTGATGCTTACCTCTCTCTCTCCCTCTCCCTTCTTCTCTAAAATCAATAAAATTATATAAAAAGTATATTTGGTACATAGTTGGTGCTTATTCAATATTGATTTTGTGAATAACTTAAAGATATGACATTGAAATCACAGACTTTAAAATATTATAATAATCTATTTTTAAAATAGCTTTAATCCTTGTAAAAACATATCAGATGTAGGTACGCCACAGGCCATGAACTTGGTTCCAGAAATCAATTACCATCAGAAACCTGGGTATGTGTCCTATAACAGTCTGCTTTATTGGTTGCAACAGAAACCAATTCTGGCTGACATAAACAGAAAACAAATTTTTGAAAGGCTACTGGAGAGTTCACAGTTTCCAGGAAGGCCAGACTTGGAAAACAGTTAAGAACAAGGGAAGGTAATACATTAACCTGTACCAGAGCCCAAAGCTCCATATAACAAAACCAGATCAGAGAGAACACTGTCACCTCTAAACCTCAGACACGCCACTGCAACCACCACCATTACAGGCACCAGTCGGCAGATTTAACCACTGTGCTGCTATCACTGTTGCCCCTGAAAATTCATGTCTCTCCTTTCTAGCTCTTCATACTCCTAGTTCCCGACTCCAGGTTCAGAGCAGCTGCATCTGATTGGTAAAGCCTGTTCCATTCCTGTGTCCTACCTGCAGGGGAGGCTGCGAGGACAACTTGCATCACTGAGAGAGACAGGTTCATATGACATTTCCAAACAGAGGAAGCTGTCAAAAAAAGTGACAAATATCCATTACGTAATGAATGACATACAATCCAATAGATTCCATAGTTCCTGTCAGTCACCAGCCTTCAATGCCACCTTGGAACTGAGCTGAATGCAAAGAGAAGTCTTTAGCTGCAGAAGTGAAAGGCACTCTACATTGCACAGTCAGGGTGCTACCTCTGATTAGATTTACTCTTGAATGATGTATAGATGCTAAATCACTGTGAAATGAGAGGCAGAGGTCACCCATTGATAGAAATCCCTGACCCTGACATTTATGTCTTCTTGCCTCCAAAGTGGAGCTGCCACCATTGCAGGTTCTTGGTGATGATTCTGGCCTCTTCGTTTCAAGACAGCCAATCACTTCATCAGTTGCCTGGGAGTCAGTGTCAAACATTTCCAGCCACATATACCCACCACTTGTAGTGACCCTCATGAAAATGCTCTGCTTCTCTCCCATCCATTTGAGAGAGTCTTGCCCCATGCCAGCCCCACCTTCAGCACTGCCAGTATTCTGGCAATACACTTGCAACCAGGCTCATGCCTGCACCCTCCACTGGATATGCCAGTTTATTTAATTTAGGATAAGGGTGGAGCTCTACCACATAGATCGACATCGATTTAATTTTGTTAACCTATCTTTAGAAAATCTACATGAAGAAAAAAGTGCTTTGCAAATCATAGCATTCATATAGAATGAACCTACTGCGAGTTACCCAAAGTTTAGCCTGTAAGTTCATCATCCCTCAGTAATCATCCTTGAAAAATGAAGCATGTGATAGAGAGAACGTGAAATCTTCATCAAATGGCTGGTTATTACCTATGTTTTTCAGGAAAAATGAAACTGATTTGTTTTGCATTAATAAATCACAGGTGCAAAAAAAAGTAAGAAATAAATATAATTGTTATGTTTAAAAAATGTTTGCTCTAATAAAACATTGTAGACTTCTTCCATATATTCAATTTAATCTTCAATGCATTTAAAAGATTTGTAGATACATAAAAGCTTTTTATACATTAAAAACATGTGATAAAGTGATCTATTAAGGAAAATTTATATATGTCCATATGCATTTTTATGAGTTTCAACCTCAAAAAAATGGGTATGTTAGCACTTAAGAACCACTCTAGCTGGTGTGGCTTAGTTGACTGGAGCATCGTCCTGTACACCAAAAGGTTGCAGGTTCAATTCCTGGTTGGGGCACATACCTAGGTTGTGGATTTGGTCCCTGGTCAGGGCACTAATCGGCATTCCCTTGATAAAGTGTGATGGATTTAAGTATTGGCCAGTGCTACCTCTTAGCCTGGTAAGAAGCATTGATGTGACTACAGTGTCCATGCTACTGCTATCTGGTGTCTGCAGGTCAAGGGGGATACAATATGTGTCTCCTCTCCATATCTCAGGAGACCACCTAGTAAACAGAGAAGAGCAAGATATGCCTGGAATTCTCCAAAACATGGAAAACTTGATTGCCTGGTATTAAGCATAGCTTTTCTCTTCCTCCTCTCTCCTAGGCCTCCCCCTCATCTCCTGTCCCAGCAGCTGCAGTGAGAAATATGAAATGGACACCTACAAGGATCTGGGGCAAGCCAGGGAGAGACACCCAGAACATTAGGTTTGGTAGAAAGTCTCCAGATGACTGGCCAATCCTAGCATGATAAGCTCATGGCTGTGTATGCCTTGCCAGTTCAAGTAGAGCTCAATAACTGCTCCCACAAACTGGGCATGTGTGCTGTTTATAAGCATTGAGGTTTGTTTTGATGTGCTTCGGTCAGAAGGCAAGCATTGAGAGGAGCCCACCGGGTGAACTTGAATAGGCAATGAGGCAGAGAGGAAAGAGGAAGCAGTTCCTGATCTAAAGATTAGAGACAACTGGTCAAAAAAAGCATAATATAGGTAATCACTAACTAGAGTCATTATGAGCTTGAGTTGAGGGAGAACATAAGTGGAGAAGGTAGATCTTGATATGCTACTTGAAAAAGAGGGAGAGATTTGTCATACAAAATAGGAGAAATATTATTCCAAATATTTAGAACAACTTGGACAAGAGTACTAAGGCATTGACAGTTCTGAAGTTGAGGCCGAGCTCTATCATTTTCTAGTGAGGAGACCTGCAGAAGTTGATTTAACCATTCTCAGACTCAGTTTACTGATCAACAAAATGGGGATTCATTCAATTGAGGTCAACATACTTTATTTAGCAGAATTCAACAATGCTAAGACCTGGGGATTCAAAAGCTTCAAAGTGTATTTGATAAAGTTTATGCACTCCAGGGATAAATGTAGTTTGAAAAAGAAGTCACATAACAAATACAGCATTTCAATACAAACTGATAAACATTGGACTGTGGACAGGATACTAAAGGAGCGTGATCTTAGAGCAGGAAGGTGGGCAGAGAATTGGTCTGGAAAAGCTGGCTCTTGAATTGTAGAGGACAACAGGGACTAGACAGATAACAGCGGGGAGGGCAGGTGACACCCCAAGAAGGGAAGAGGGAAAGCTCAGAGACTGTGATGGGTTCTGCAGACTATGACTAGTCATGTGGTAAGGAGAGCAGGTTGAAGAGGAAATGGCTAAAAAGAGGAAAACGGCAAGATCCTATGAACATGAATATACACTGAGAAGGTTTTAAGCAGGGAGTGATATGGGCAGATTTATTCTTTCTGAAAGATTTCTCTAACAGAAATGAGAAGGAAGAAATTGGAGTGGGCATATCTGGAGGTAGAAAGACCAATTAGGCAGATGCTTCATGAGTTTGTCCTGAGGAGCCAATGGAATGTTGTATGTGAAAGCACATTGTAAATTGAGAAGCAAATGATTGTAAAACCGTAGTTTCCTTATGAAAACAAAATGTTCAGGGACAAGTGAAGTGGGAAGATAGGAAAACAAGCATGCAAGTTTTACTGTAGGGAGGACTGTGCTGGAGATGATATCTCCCCGGGAACATAGATTCTCACAGTTGGAAAGATGTGAAGGAAGAAGACATTGACACCTAATCTGAATAGTCAGTGTGTGCTCCTGAGGGTTGAGGAAGAGTGGCGTGTTGTGGGTGATGGGCAGCTGCAGGCACTGAAGAGTCGCGGGGAGGCTGGAAGTCAGCAAGGAGTTCTAACAATCCAAATATGACTTGCGGCATTTCTAGTAGGATGAGAAATTCATAATTATTTAAAGTCCTAAACTCTAACAATTGTGTCTTCCATATAAGAAAGAAAAATTTAGAGTCTTGAAGTGGGGAATCTTAAGGCTGGAAGGGACTCTAGAGAGGCTATATAATTTGTTGCATATAAGTCTGAGGTCTGGGGATGAGCTGTCTAGAATTGAATCTTAGCTCTACCACTTCTAACTGCATGGAAACATTACTTAAACTCTCTATGTTTCTTTGTATGTAAAATAAGGATAATAATAACAATACCTACTTTCAGAGTTGTGAAGATTAAGTTAACAAATTGCTTAAATTAATCTTGACATATATTAAGTGCTCAATTGTAAGGGCGGAAGGGCGGTGCGAGAATGCAGACCCGCCAATAGGGATGCAGAGGAAATGCCCTGCCCAGGACCTTCCCTCGACCAATCAACAGGGGCCACACACGTTACCCTACCCACTACTTCCAGCCCTATAAATCCTTTGTTTTCCTCAAACCTGTACTTCCTGTCCCTTCACGCCACTGTGCTGGTGGGCGAGCGGGAAGTCCGAGTTAACTCGACTAATAAAGGCCCTCATGTTTTTGCAGCGGTTTTGGGGCTCACTCGTAGTCTTTGGGGATCACGACATGTGGGTACAACACAATCAATTTTAGAATTTATTAATTCTACTTCACACAGAGGTCTAGAGAAGTTGGATTAGCCAGCAGCCTAGATTTTTTTTAATAGTTCTTCATTGACCTACATATTAATAGAAAAATCATGGTAACTTTTATGTTTGGGAGATCTAAAGTGGTGCAACATAAGCTTCTGTACTGGGATTGAAAAGGATCCAAGAAAGAGGAAAATGATTTTAATTGACAAGACTAGAGGTCAGGGAACTAGAGGGTCAAATGGTGACCTAATTTCTGTTGAGAAGGCAGGCCCTGGTGTGTGCAGACTCTGAAAAGCACTTCCCCAAAAGGGGCATTGCACACCATCTAAACATTCAGTAGGAAATAATAGAGTTGGAGAAGGTCAAGTGGCAGATGAGGAAAGCTAAACAAAAAACCACCAATTAGCTGAGTTCTGGAGTCTAGGCTGGAGTGGCTGACTCATATCAAGTGTGTCTGTCCCTCCTTTCCCTCTCCTCTCTCCAGCACTGTTCTTGGCAATGCATTTTATCTTCTAGCAGATGGCTGCAGCTGCAATGCCAGCATCTGTTGCTGCTCTTTCACCTTCTAGCTTTGGCAGGAACAGTTGGCAAGATGAACTTGCAAGGTCTGTCAGCACCCAGTAGTATCACTGTCTGTCAAACTCGTTTAAAAAAAGTCCCAAGGCAGAGGAAGTGCTGGGACCACTGGTTGCAATCCCTACAGCCTGTTTGATTCAAGACTCTGCTTCACTCCGCCTCTTCTTATGGGATCAGAGGCCGGGAAGGAAGAGCTCAGATATGCTGATTTCACCTGTCACCCATGTTTATGAATGAGGCCCACTTGTGATTGGCAAGTAGGGAAGCCTAGCTGCAAAGAGCAATAGCTCTTAAAGAGGGGAGCTACACTGAAAAGCAGAGCAATTTTAAGGGACAAAAATGACATGCTAGTACTGGCTGGCATTGCTCAATGGTTAGAGCATCAGCAGTGCAGGGAAGGGTCAGAGGCTGGATTCCTAGTCAAGGCAGGTACCTAGTCAAGGCAAGTTCCATTCTTGGCTTTGTTGGGGCGTGTGGGGGAGGCAACCAATTCATGTGTCTCTCTCACATCAATGTTTCTGCCCTATCTCTCCCCCCTCCCCCCCACTTCTTTTCCAATCTTTTTGAAAAGCAATGGGAAAAATAGACTTGGGTGAGGATTAACAACAACAAAAAATGACAACATGCTAATCCCTACCTTGCCCAGCTTACCCTGCAGCCTGGCTGGAGTCAATCCTCCTCAGGATGGAAGATACATTCACAGCCCTATCTCCCTCAGTGAGTGGAGTCTAGATGAGGCCTGGCCAGCCACTAACTGTCACTTCTGTGTCCTGTAGAAGCAATATTTTACCTATGAACCCCAGACTACTTGGACTGAGCTTTATATTGCTGATTAACCCTTGTTGGATCCTTTCTCTGCAGCCTGTCATCCGTACCAGAGGTCAATCAGAGTGAAGATGTATCCATCCCATTGATGATGGCTATCATTCCTACAGAGAGGCTTTTACTGCCATGCCCACATTAAATGTCAGATATATTTGGTACCAAATGAAGCTAGAATTGAGCCCAATTTTACAATGCCCTCTGAGAATTTTCAATTTTCATGAAAGGTCTTAGCTGTATAAATTATTCCTACTCTCAACTTATACCTTCCTACCACTTCTTTGCCTCTGCTAAATTACTACAGGAGGGATCCGCAAGCCATAAATTACTCTCTCAGCCATCATTGGAAATTGGAAGGGATACAGCAGTCAAGAATTGGGAGGCCAAGGCTGAGCAAGAGGCCAGTATTTTCCCAGTGACCCAAGTCACTGACTGTCCATGGGAAAAATGATGGGATACATTTTGCAGAAAATTGCTTAAATGAAAATACATAAAGAAAATAGACGAAGACTTTATATTTAATTTAAATTACTCAAACACCAGTGCCAAATCTGTGTAAATATGTAATGTTTTTCCCCCATGTCCTGCATGGTTCAGGGTTCAGGATTTGGAAGAGGGATCCCACTCAAATGAAAGAGATGAGACAAGAAACAGTAATTTGGAAATTGGGAGTCCAGGCGAGAGCCCATCCAAGAGGATGGACTCCACTTGTGCTCAGGCTTTGCCATCTTTTTATTCAGTTTGGGATCCACCCATAGCCCTTAGGCAGGCAAGTTCCAATAACAGGCAGGCTATCTTATCAGTGAGGATTTACATGAGTATCTGGTGGGGACGTTGCTTCATTGTCTCGACTAAACAGTGGGTGCATAGCTCTGACCTTTGCCAGGGCTTCAAGGGTCACCAGCATTCCGGGTTCCTTGTCCACACCTCTCTGCTAGTGAAGGCAATAGGCGGCTTCCCACAAAATCAGGGCACTATTCTAGAGATTAGACCCGCAAAGACAGTAAAGCATGCAGTGCCCAGGAAGAAAAGGAGCAATCTAGTCAGGAAGTAGTGGGGAAAGCAAAAGAAATTAAGCTAAACCTAAGGACAGAAGATACAACATCTTCTTATAGAAAGGGAAAGAGAACTGGTAATCAGACAACACATCTAAATATTAAGATTCAAATACAGTCTAATTCTGAATAAATAACAAGATGGAAGAGGGGTATTTCTGCTCAGAGTAGCAACATGAGCACATATATTTATCCCTTGTCACCAAAGGTTTTGTTGACATGACAAAAAGAAAATATTTTAAAGAACAAAACCATAATAGTACTGAAAATAATGAACAGAATCAAAATATTTACTAGTAAAATGGAAATCTCTGGGGCCATATAGACAAAGAAGCCATAGCAGCTAAAACATCTGCCCAACACACCAATGAGGAATACAGTTGGGCTCCTTAAAGAAGCAAATAAAACAATGGGTCAGAGAGGCCAATGGAGGCGACCATCAGGGACATTAAATTAAGAACTGCATTTAGAACAGCTGGCCTGCTGGGCCTCTCTCCACCACCTGCATATACAGAACCACTGGCAGAACCGTTTTTGCTTTTAGACTCAAATTCTGATAATGGTTCTCAAAGGAAAAAGGTGGTCTCCCTACGAAGGCTTCCTAGTGTGGGTTTGAAGCCCTGAGAGAGGAGAGAGATAGATCTTTTCTTTCTTTAAAAGATAGTGAATGGCCTGAGAGAACAATAATAATAACTATGATAAGGAAGAGGGGAGGAAAGAAGAGAGAAATAGGATACTAAAGTTTAATAAATTCCAAGCTCTAATTAGATTCAAATGTTGGCCACCTGATAAGATGTGAAACTGTCTCTGACAGTTTCATAATAAGATGATTGGGCCTTTGGCAGTAGTTCTGTGAAAACCTGTTCTTTCTAGTTCACCTTAACTCTAGATTTTAGCCTTTCCTCCTGTCCTCCAAAGCAAGGGTGGTTCACTGGGCCTTTATGCCTTGGCAGTCTGTGTGCTACAATGTCCAAAGCCTCCAAAAACACATGGCTCAGCTTCTCAGCCTATTGTCAGGCTTCCCGGGAATTAGTAGACACGTTTAGGGGTAAGAGAGCTTGAAATAGATTTGACTTTTTCCAGATCTTCACCCAGGAATTGTTTATTGCTTTTTTAGTCACCCATTTCTTTAAGTAGGTTTTTTTTTTTTTTTT
>PVJC01025115.1:0-24975 GCA_004026665.1 Murina feae | reverse complement strand
ACTGTTCATTTAATGAAGCCAAACAAACAGAATGAGGTTTAACAAGTGCCTCTGAAGGTGATGAGAACTCCAATGTAATATCAAAATGTTTTTTTCTCATTTAAGTAAAAATTGAAGATTGCTTTTTACACGCCTGAGAATGTGATTGGTTTCAATGAAATGACACCTTTCTTATATGAGGTACACTTCTTGGTACCATGTATCATGACAGACCAGTAATTACTCAAGGTTCCACCAGCCTCTCTCTAGCTGTGACTCAACAAAAGTGGTTTTGGATGCTAAGTCACTCGGCTTTCAGTGGTACGGTAACATTCCAGTGTAGGGGAGGAAAAAGGTACTTTTTCCTTCTACCTTCCTGGATTCTTTAACTGCAGCCCTGCAAGGTTAGACTGACAAAAGAGGGATTAGCAAATAAATAAACAAATACATACATGCATACATACATTTAAATAATAATAATAATAATAATAATAATAATAATTGGTTTATTAGCATGTGTATTTCACATACACATGGGAGTACCCAGATGAGTATAGTAGTTCCTCCATATCCACGATTTTGCTTTCCAAGGTGTCAGTTACCCATACTCAACCACAGTCCAAAAATATTAATTAAATGGAAAATTCTAGAAATAAACTATTCATAAGTTTTAAATGATGCACCATTCTGAGTAGCATGATGGGATCTGGCCAGGTCCTGCTCTGTCCTGCCCGGGTTGGGACTTATGCCTTTGCCCAGCACCTCCATGCTGTATATGCTGTCCACCGCCAGTCAGCAGCCGTCTCAGTTACCAGGTCGGCCATTGCTGTTTCACAGTGCTGGTGACCAAGTGACCCTTATTTTACTTAATAATGGCCCCAAAACACAAGAGTAGTGCTGCTGGCAATTTGGATATGCCAAAGAGAAGCCATAAAAGTCTTCCTTTAAGTGAAAAGGTAACAGTTCTTTTATTTTTTAAAAATATTTTTATTGATTTCAGAGAGGAAGGGAGAGGGAGAGAGAGACAGAAACATCAATGATGAGAGACAATCATTGATTGGCTGCTCCCCCCCCCACCCGCATGCCCCATACTGGGGATCTAGCCCACAACCCAGGCATGTGCCCTGACTTGGGAAGCAAATCATAACCTCCTGATCCACAGGTTGACATGGAGCTGCATTGGCTGACGCCAAAGGTGAAAGTTCTTAATAAGGACAAAGACTGAAACGTTGAGACTGCAGCTCTACAGTAAGAGCAGATCTTCTCTTTGTGGCATGGTGAGGAAGATCAGAAGGTCCGCAGCAGTGGAATTCCTGAGCCAAGCTACATTTTTGCCCTTTGAAGCCCTTGTTATATGAGACAAATTGCTTCTGGAAAGGTTCTACCCTTCAGTGCTTCCAGGAGTGATGCCTGAGCATACCTGCCTGGTCACACCCATGCCAGGGCTGAGTGCTGTCAGCCAAACGAAACCTCTCTGCCCGTTTCACAGAAGGAAAAAATGTCTCATTTATATTTGCATTTCTTTGATAACAGAATGAACTAAGCTTTTTCATATATTTCGTGGCCACTTGTGTTTCTTCTTGACACATATCCTAACTTTTTTTGTCTGTCTACTTTTAAATTAATTGTTAGCTACTTGTAGCCTACCAGTATACAGTGTGAATTGAGTGTTAGGGGATTTTTCCTTCCAGTAATTAGGATTTAAAAGAAAATCCTGGGTTTATAGAAAAATCTTCTTATGGAAGAAAGGTCATTGAAAAGTAACTAAGTAGCACATTTTATTTAAATTTTCTTTCACTGAGGAAGCTTCAATTCCAGTACAGCTTTGTCTTATGTAGCAGGCAAACCAGAAAGATCGAAAAACGGCGCTGGACACAGTGAACTGTGCGTTTTCTTCCTTCCTTGGAAAGAGTTACCTCACTGATCATGTAGTCTTAGAAATGAGCTATTCTCTGAGTCGGGGTGATGATCTGATGGCCCTGGTTTGGAAATGTCACCATCTGGAGGAGACAGACCCTTGGAACTCCTTCACAGTGGTGACAAGAGGAAATGACATAATAGAAATAAATGAGAGTTCAAAAATGCAAGTGCTTATTGCTAGTTCATGCATTTATGTCTCACTGTCATCCAGATTAGCCTAATTAAGTCTCCAAGCTCGGCCTGGTGGCAACATGCTTTAAAACCACACATTGTTACTTTAGAGCCAGGTTCACGTTAGGCAGCTGATCGCTCGGTCTTGTTGTCATAAACAGAGAGTGTTTGTGCTGTATTTATAGAGATCTGAGCACTTCCATCCCTTTCTCCCTCAGTGGCCAACCTACATTGTCAACATCAGCATGGCAATCATAGAGGACAGGAAGCTCATCAAAACACAGGTTGGCAGCTGGCAGTTCTTGCCAGGATCCCTTGCAGCATGGTTGGGAATAAAATACCACAAACTGTTTGCTGCAGCCCTGGGTAGAAGGGCACCACTCCAAGCAAAAGTTGATTTTTATAATGAAAATGACAACAAAAAAAGTCTGTAAATTGGCAAATAATCATACCAAGGGGACCAATAGCATGCAGGATCACTCAAGCTGAGTTGGATCTATGCCCACCTACCACATGACGTATTCCACAAGAGAATCATGACAGAGCTGTTATCCATCCTTGCAAACATAGTTATGATAGCTTCTGAACAGGGTAAACGGTAAGGTATGTCTCAGCTCTTACTTTGCTAGCGAGAGTCTATGATTTAGTGATTTCCAAAGGAGTATAGAAAAAGCTCTTATTTTTTGAGGAGCAAAACTTCCTGTGAAAATGAGTAAGGCAGAAAACTTCTACTTGATTTAGTTTTTCTTGCCAAAAACAAATAACAAAATGGAACAACTAAAAAGAGAGAGAGAGAGAGAGAGAGAGAGAGAGAGAGAGAGAGAGAGAGAGAGAGAGGAGAGAGAGAGAGAGAGAGAAAATAAATATATTCTGGTAAAATTTGTTTTAATATTTGAACTTTTCAAAGGTGAATAAGTATTCAGTCTCCATTCAAGTTCAGGCTTCTGTAACTTTGATAAAATCTTATGTGGTCCCATGATTCTGAAAGCTGCAATGTTGAGGCATTCCTCTACTTGCTTATTTTAGAGTAAAGCTGCATTCCACTTGACTGATCAGGATTTGCAGAATACAGTGAATAAGTTTTTGTTTGCTAGTGATTTTGTGGCATCCTGGTAAAATCATTTACTTTTGCAGTTTCTTAGATTTGCCATATTATATAAAAAAAGAGGTAATTGTAAACTTAAAATAATTAATTCTAGAAATGAATACAATTAGACCATACTAAACATACTGGCTCATCATTATTACTTAAAAAATATTCTTAGAGTGCCTTAAAATAGTTTGAAGGTCTCTGACCATCCAAACAGCAAATGCCCAAATGGAGAGGAAGAGATTTTAGGTGGCAGTGTGAACGTGCTGAAATAGTTGAAAAACTGTACAAAGCTTACCGTGGATTTCACATGAGTGGACTGCTTAGTGTGGAAAAGGTTCTGTGCCAAAATAGTCAATTTTGACTTGCATTTCACATCATTAATGTTCTTCCCCTAAGTTAAGGCTACTTTTATGGGAAGATTTTGTACAGTTTGATTCCTTTCGGATATTGTTTATTTCACATAATATGAGAAGGTTAGACTGGGACCACAGTGGCTGTTTTTAAATCTATTGGAAGTAGATATTGAAGAAATAAACAAGAGATAGAGGCTTATAAAGAACAGAAGAGGGTGGGTACCTTCATTGGGGTCCTAAGGCAACTCAAGGACATCACCAAACACTGGCTCTGGAGAAGGGGGTTAATCAAAGAGGAGGGGACCCTAAGGATGAAGCTGGCCATAGCCATGACCCAAACAATGGTGAGTTTTTCAATAGGATTTGGACTACTAAGATATAAGATGGTATTGGAGGATTTCAAGAACTGAACAGCAGTGTATTTATATTTTGATTTTTCCTCTTATTGAATAAGGAAGTCTTTGTTGTTCTAGATGTAGACTAGAGATTTCCATGGTAGTGGTGGAAGTTCTTTTTTGAATGTAGTAGAGTTCTATGAAAAATAAATTTGAGGAAAAGTGATAATCTATTGATGAAGGATAACAAATTGATGGCATTTGGCATTACCTTCAAGAATGGAAGAAGAAACAAAGTGGGATATTGGTACCCAAGGCATTCTAATGGTACTTACGTTAGAGTAAAGAAAGGTGACAACTACCTGAAGATGAGTGATTCACCAGGCCAATTATTAAGGGAAGCTGAGGTGAAGCTGTCAGAGGACCTGCTGAAAGAAACTGCAATTTTGCATATGTCTCATATTATCATGCCTTATTTTAGTTGTTCCTTTGGCTCAGACATTAAATTCTAGTGATGACTGCATTTTCCAGCAGGGGGTGCTCTCCCCTTAAATTTCCTTTCCTAGGACCATAAAGGTCATCTCAAAGTCCTTCTATCTCCCCAGATAAAGACTAATTTTAAATCCATTAAATCACTGAGGTCTCTAGGCATGGCGGCGTCTGGATTGGGTGTTGTTCTAACGAGATGGGCAGGAACACTAGCTTTCATCCCCACCTGCACTGTTTTGTACCATGAAGAAGGTCTACCCCAGGTAACTGGCTCTCAAATGTCCACCTTTGGCCACAAGAGGACAGGAGAAGATCATGCAAACAGGTTAATGGAAATCCAATACCTTGAATGGAAAATCATTTCAACATATGCCATCTACTAATGGAAAGTCAAGACATTTGTTTCCTTTAAATGAAAATAACTTGATTTTTATTATGTTTATAATCCTTAATGAAGATGATCTTCAAACTTTAACTCATCAATCATATTTTATCTTCAAACTGCAAGGCATATTTGCTTTATATATTCTTATATTTAGATAAGCTATTAATTAGAAGATACTTTTGTCAAGCCTTTTTCATTTACCTCATGTTCATTCCTGTTTATGTTCTTCTAGTGCATCAACCCACTCACTGCAGGGATCTCCTGGGAAACTTGGCCATTTTGCTCCAAGCTCATCTAGGCAGTGGTTCCTGCAAGAGCTGATACTTGCAGGATAGACACCACCAGCTGCAGTCTTGAGTCTTGCTTGAAGTGACGGCTCACACTAGGGACACAGCTACCATGGTTCTCATTTGCTTCCCTGCCCCGGTACTGAGACCCATAACTCTGCAGGCTCAGAAGATCCTCCTGACCTATATAGTCAGGCTGTGACCCCAACTCCAACACAGAACAACAGGGTAGACCAGGACTGTCTGGGCTTCCAGACCCCAAACTCCCAAATTAGAGTAGCCTGCTCCCCAATCCCCAACCCTGTCCACTGGAGTTGGACTATGATTTAAGCATTACTCTTCAAAACCCTCTAGGTTCAAAACCAGTGGACGAGGTTCAAAAGAGCCAGATTGCAGTCCTGCAGGGCTTAAGCAAGGCTCTGCCCCATGCCTCATCCAGGCTGAAGCTGCTGCATGTGGGGATCTCTCTCTAGGAGTCTAAATGAAAACTTCGCAGCTTTTCTTCTCCTTTACTATTTTCCTCTAATGTCATTTCTGCTGTCTTCTTTTATTTCTTCTTATTCTGCCAGTCTTTCCTCCATTTTGGCTATAATGAAATATTCAAGAGACCCTTGACATACTAAAACAGTAATTCTCAGCCCTATGATACTTTTAAAAATTCTATACCCCTCTGCCAGCACAGACTTACTGGATTAGACATAAGTGTTTGTAGACTAGACAGCTCATCAGGTCATTCTGATGCACAGCCAGGGTAGAGAACTGTGAAGGGAAGGAATAGCTTTGAGGAATGTATTCCTTGAAAAAGGGACGACATTAAATATTAAATCAATATAATAAAGGACAGATAACTCCACCAAGGAAAGGAAAACTAGTAAGAGGGAGAACTAATCCTTTTCCCCACTGATAAAAACTGGCAGATAGATATATACAATTTTATTTTCTCTTTGATGTTTTCTTTTTCTTGTCTTCCTTCTCCTTCCCCTAGATGGGGAAGAGGAGTGGAATACATACCAGGTTGAAGAAGACTGGGCTGGAAAGAGATAGGGAGACTCAAAACGGGAGTCAAGAATTACAGGCATAGTAGCAAGTCCTGACAGCCCATCTTGGCCATTGGCAACCCAGGCTAGCGGCACAGGGAAGATTTTCAGCAGCACAGCATCTGTTTTCAGGGCCCTGGGGGCTATTGCCAAGTCACAGATGTTCTCAGAAACTCTCACTCATTCTGTTAAATTTCAAAATCCTTCACC
Source organism: Murina feae (assembly GCA_004026665.1). Taxonomy (NCBI): domain Eukaryota; kingdom Metazoa; phylum Chordata; class Mammalia; order Chiroptera; family Vespertilionidae; genus Murina; species Murina feae. The sequence goes on along the minus strand of PVJC01025115.1, from coordinate 18,716 downwards.
TTAAAATTTGCCTTTTCCTGAAGTCCCCTCCTTTCAGAATGACCGCTTCCTTCTGGTCCTTCCCAAAGAAAAACTGACTCATTGAGACCTAATTACTGCCAAGACATAATCTTGGTTTCACAGTTAGTAATTCATTATCTTTACCATCTAGGAGGTGCCATGGGTATTAGTATATACACATGTCCCCAAGCTTTTAGTATGTCACTAGATGTTGATAAATTACTGCTCTAAAAATGATGAGAGGAAATAGGTTTTAGAAAGATTTAGGGGATAAATATCAATGATGAGTTAGATATAAGGTAGGAGAAATAGGTAGATATCAAGAATAACTACTGGAATACATTTCTCCAAATTTATTTATTTGTTTATTTGTTTGTTTGTTTATTTATTTATTTTAAGACTCACCTGAAGATATTTTTTCCATTGATTTTTAGAAAGAGTGGAAGGGAGAAGGAGAGACAGAGAGACACATCTGTTGGTTGCCTCCCACATGCCCCCAATCAGGGCTAGAAGCCTGCAACCAAGGCATGTGCCTTTGATTGTAATCAAACCCAGGACCCTTCAGTCCACAGGCTGATGCTCTTATCCACTGAGCCAAACTGACTAGGGACATTTCTCCAAATTTTACAGAAGAGTGCAATGTAATGAAACTTAATGAGCCTTTATTACTTCTAAGCTTAGAAAGTTTATCATATCCTAAAAAAGACACCATTTGGAAGGCTACAGTAAGTATTCCCCTTGCATGTGCATATTCTATAAATTAAGCAGTTAATAGAATATTCCAGTTTAGATAATTATAAATAAAGAATGGTTAGAGACAGAGTTAAGTTTTTATATATGTAAGACACTTGTATTGATGATTGACCTTGGATGGGCAAATGTGCAAGCAAAATCACAGACCTAATACAAATGCCCAAAGCAAACTTGAGCAATGGGATGAAGTGTTCAGTAGTATGAGAGTTTGTTTTTATTTCATGTATGGAATTGTGGTGCGTGGCAAGGTTACTTGTTTGTCCACTAAGACCCCGCTGCTTTGATACCTCTTTGACCGAGTGAAATCCATTTCTGTTGGCTTTGACAGGCTTCAAGACCTTGCCTGTGCACCTGCATAAGAGCCAGTTTTTTAAAAACCTTAAGGCTCACAGCTTTCTTATTGTGCAACTCATTTCCCTCCCATTCTGACTGATATTGAATTCCTTAAACTGTTTATGTAAAGATGAAAGGCTAGGCTTTTTTTTTTTCACCCAAGGCCTCTGACACTGTAGCTATTATTATAGTGAATACGATAACTTGTCATTTAGTTCCTTTGGGTCTCAGTCTTCTCATCTGTAAAATGAAAGAGTGTTATCCAATGCCACTGCCAATAATTATGGGATTCTGTGCTTTCCACCTACTTCTTAGCTGCTTTAAACTCTGTCTCTAGAATACACAGCCTTGAGTTATTAAAACTAAATGATCATCTAACAATTTATGTTGAAATGTGCTTTCATAAAATCACAGAATAGTTAGAATGTTAGAATGCTTTGAATACTAGGCATAACATCAAAATTATCCCCCAAATTGATCAAAACAGTCACTTGGAATATGTTTTAATATACAGATTTCTGTATCTCTCATAGACCCACCGAATCAGAATCTCCAGGGAAACAGGAATAGGTATCTACATCTTTCCTGTGGTTAAATGCATAAAATAGTCATTCTGTAAAACTGCATCTTAGTGTAAGTTGGTAGAAAGCTTGAACATTTCAGTAGTGTTTATCTCTACACAGCATCATTATTTGTGCCTCTGGGTTTGTTCACATGCCACTTTCAGTTCTGAAATCTTCTCTCCCTTTACCTTAAAATTCTATCCATTAGTCAAAATTGTGATGAAGTCCTAATATCTGAATATATAATAGCTCATGACTACATACAAGTGTTGTGCTAGACATCACTTCAGTCTATCCTCATGATAACCATAACCCTTTATACAGCTGAGGACATGGAGGCTTAGCAAAATGAGATAGCTAGCCTAACCATAACACTACAACTAACAGACAAGGGACATGCTGTCTCATCCAGGTGACATTTGTCTGTCACCGTCTACATATACTACTTTCCTTCTTCACTGCATAGTACAGCCTCTGAGCATCTCTCTTGTCTCATTATTTCCCAGAACATGCTGTCTGAACCCTGCAAATGAGTGCTTCTTTGTAGATGTTGCTGTTCTTTCCCATGTGTCTCTTATCGGCTCAACTAGACCTCAAATCCGGCTAAGTGAAAGGCCATTTTCTATAGGCCTACTAAGTTGGCTCAATTAACACTTGTCAATTGATTAGACATGGAGAACACACGGGAATCAAAAAATGTGCAAGATCATTTTAGTGTTTATAGAAAATATCAAGCGACAAAAGAGAATCTTAAATTCACCTATGGTCTTTGTTCTAGAAATATATCTATTTTTCTGCATAAATTTAAGGGTGAGGAGGAGATGGAGTGGTGGAAATCTCAGCTGAAGGAGAAGCATTTCCCGAAGGCCATATTTAGAGTCTTGGAAAACTTGGTCCATGCCTCTGTGATCACTATTCTCAATGGGATTGTGCCAACCCAGAAAATGTGAAAATTTTGGTCTCATAAAATCTTTTTTGACTCAAATTAATACCAGATGGGTAGGAAAATACAGTCCCTGTTATAGAATTTTCACCCTAAAATAGAATACCCCTAATTTTTAAACTCAGAATTGAGTAGATGGATTTACTGATGCAGTCACAATTTTGAGTTAGGTCATTTTATAAAATGGATGAAACAAAGGTATTTTCCTTTGTCTTAGGAAGTTTTTTTCACTTATTAGTACTCATATTTAGTTACCAAAGTTTCAACATTAGTTACTAAAGTTATACAGAGTTATACAGAAACATTTTTAGATGGCTTCTGACCAGAAGTGAATTCTGTTAGAGGGTATTAAAATTCTCCTAAATGGAAATTAAAGATACTTGCCAGAGTAAATGTGTGGAGTGTATTATTGGTAGAGATCTGCAAATGGTAAAATATGATCATCTTAATTTTCTCTTTTATCTTCACCCACATTTTAGTATTTCTAATTTATTTCAATATAAACAAATATTTTCTGGGGAAAATTATAGAATATATTACTAGCTTTCCTCCTTACCCCCTTAAGCATTTGAGTATTTAAAATAATTCAGGAAACTTTTTGTTCATTTTGCCCGTTAGAGTATTTCCTAAGTATGGGGAAGTGAGAATACTAACATCAATTATATTTTATGATAAAAAAAACTTAGCAACTGGTGAGTTTCTTTGAATTTTTATTACTTAAATTGACAAAACATTGCTTCTCCCAAGGGTAAAATTAGATTGTGAACTACTGTGGGATTTGAATATCATTAATTTAATTGTGAAGACTTACAATTTTTTAAACATAAAATTTTTAAAAGTTATTTCCCATGAGTGTCAATAAACATATAGAAAAGACAATAGCTTACATTTAATAATTCTTATAGATCGTTTGTTTGAGGTTTAGTGGTAATAATGAAGTTGTAGATTTATTCAAAGATATTACTTCAAATATCATTTAGAAAACTTGTCTTTTCAGTATGGGTTGAATATACTTAGTTAGATCCCATTAATTTTTCAAAATATCTTTCAGAAGTTACATTTAATTTCCCAGACACCCATCACTATAATATTGCATTTTCATCCTGTTGACACTACCTATTGCCAGATGATCCTTTTCTAGGCCTCATAATAGGGATGTAAACTCAAGGACGGTCCAGTCCTTATTTGCATTTGACCGGCTTTGCGGCTGGCAATTGTGCTTATTCTCTGTAGTGTACAGGGCATGGCTCATGTTAGATGTTCCAAAGTATTTTGGAATGATAAGTTTACAGATAATTATTGGATGGACCCCCAATTTTAATTCTACATATATTCAACTTGGCAAAATAGGCAATAAAACTTACCTATGTATCAGTTGGCCCAGAGTATGTACGTGAGCAGTCAACCTATCAGGAGACACACTTATTCTCAAGACACTATCTCTGTGTCTTGGTTCAATTCAAGTTCAAAACAACTTTTCCTTAAATCTTATTTGGAATAACTCTAGAGTCAGTTTGAGCACATGGCAACAAAATTCCCTGGTTTAGTTTCAGATCAAAGTGAAATTCTATAGCTTGGTACTCACTTTTTTCACCTGACTTGGAGCTAAGTCCCTTTTTATTGTTTTCAAAAAATCATCCAAAGAGCAATTTTTATCACTATTAACAGAAGTCAAACGAACAAGCTATGTCTCTAAAGGCAATTCAAAAAAGTAGTTTCCAAAAATACCTCTTGTATAGCTCAGCACATGTTTGGAATGATGTTACTTATCTCTCAAAGGACTTCTTTGAAAGAGACCCTGCCCTCTTGGTATGTTTGCTCTGAAACCAGACATTATTTTACACTCATACCTGATGGATTTAATTTAATTTAATTTAATTAAAAATATCTTTATTGATTTCAGAGAGGAAGAGAGATAGAAACATCAATGATGAGACAGACTCATTGATTGGCTGCCTACTGCATGCCGCACAGCCCAGGCATATGCCATGACCGGGAACTGAACCATGATCTCCTGATTCATAGGTAGATGCTCAACCGCTGAGCCATATTGGCTGGGTTAATTTAATTTTATATCACTTCTCAATTGAAACACATTTCTGTGAATAGCATTGGGAGCACTGTTTGAGTTTTAAAAGCATCATACTGTACCAACATTCTATGCTCTATAATGTGAAACATGAACTTTAGCTTTGATTTTTCTTTAAAAGTTAAGTTCTCTAGGTAAGTTACAATCCTACAAGTAGAGAATCATCATGTAAAGGCCCTTCTGAAATAGGAACTCAGCAAATGGAGCAGTTGGCTGGTGTCTGAAAGATACCTTAATATGTCAAAGTTAAGCTTGACAAACTAGACTCTCACCATAGAATTTAATTACTGCAAGGGCTCTTGTAGATCGTCTGAGTTACAACTCAGATTTTTAGATTTAAAAAGTTGATGCCTAAAAACTTACATGACTTTAATAAGACCACAAAGGTAATTTTCAGTCTTCAGAACATCCAGTGCCTCAACAGTTCAACAGAATATCATTCTACCATCTAAATTTTGCCAATACTATTTGTTTCTCCAGAATAATCTTTGACAATGTGCATTTGTGAGCACTTCTATATTTCCTTAGTCATTATCTTGTACATAATTTCTCATTCTTTACAGAAATTAATATATCTTACATTTTAAAGTCTATAGATACCTTGATTTCTATGCAATGTATATCCTGACTGTGCATTTCTGGTATTGCATGCTCTATTAGTTAATTCAAAGTTGCCTTTTATATACTATGTAGAGTGAGAATTTTGTTCAAAGATTTTGTATATGTGCAAGAATTGTGTGTGTGTGTGTGTGTGTGTGTGTGTGGTTTAGAGTCATCTCTTAAATCAGATGCATTCCTTTTTTATGCTTCATTTCTTAGAATTAGTGTCTCTTCATTGGGAAGTCTTTCCTGATCTCTCAGACCAGGTGGGATGCACCTATTATTTAACTTCAGCATTGGATACCTGCATTCCTCCCTTATAACTCTCAACACATTTGTATGAATCGTTCATGTCAGGCTTCCACAATAGACTTGGGGATTCGTGAGGACAGAGACCTAATCTGTCTTAGACCCCACTATTTCTCCAACATGCACATGGGAGCACATCTATCCAAGCTCTTGAAATGTAATTCATACCAACTTATACAAGAAAGTAATCAATGGATTGGGTAACTAAAAAGTCTAGAGCCAGAAATGGGTGGTTTCATTCTAGCTGTGTCCCTAGATTCAAATTTTGTTCCTTGGATTATTTTTCCTTCTGTTGTTTTTATTCTTAGTCATGTTCTGCCTTTTTTTTTGTAGGAGCCAAGAGGGCTCTGGTTGGTTCAGGCTTATGTGATCCCAAGTACCCCCTGTCTTAGAAAAAGATCATGTTAGCAAGTATCCCACCTAGGGTTTTCATTGATCTATTTCATTGGTAAGGTTCAGCATCACAGACTACTACCTAGGCTCATTCTTGAGTCTACTACTGTGGCTGAGGAATGTAATTTTAATTTGGGTGTTGCCAACTGAGCTTCTTCCCACTCCTGTGTATAGTGATGTAGGTAGGAATGGGATCAATACATACATATTGTTGCCAGTATGTTTGGGAAGGGCACCAAATATAATTTATTCTTTATTTATTAAATACTATGGAAACATATCTTTTAGAAAGTGAGTCTTCTGCAATCTCAGGAGACCTTCCAGAAACTAAGAGTGGAGGGCAGTCCTATCTGATACATATGGATTGAGAGTAGGATGAGAGTGATTCCAACGGGAGTGAAGGAATTCCTATACCACAGCAATGAATGCTGGGCAAGCAGAAACATTGATAACAATAAGAATATTAATAGCTAATTTTTATGAGTGCTTTATGTGGATTTACTCATTTAAGATGTCTACTAAACTGCCCCAAAAGTTAGTGTTGGTGGAATATATGAATTTAAAACCAAGTTTCATGCCTATGGTTTATGTTTCATGTCTGATATATTGGCACTATTATGATTATTACTATCATTATTGTTATTATTGACTGTTAGGAACTTTGCAAACTACATTTCTATGCAGTTATAAGTTGTTAAAGATTTCTTATTGCCACTTTTTAAAAAGCAATTTTTTAGTCTTCCTGTAATTGTCTCTCATGCTTTATGTATTTAAACAACTAAGTGTCTTTGTTGGTGTCTTGCAATTTGCATCTCATTTCTGGCTTTTATTTTCCTGATTTTAGCCCATTTACCTGCTATCTCCTTGTGTTTCCTTGGGCAAACTAGCCAAGTTTCTTTTTGTAATTTTAATTTGGGTGTTGTCAACTGAGCTTCTTCCTACTCCTTCTCCATTTAATATAAGATAACTCCCCATCCCCATGCCGACCCTTGGGGTTACTCTAATGTTTTTAGCTGTGTTTTTTGTTGTTGTTGTTGTTGTTGTTGTTGTTGTTGTTTTGTGTGTGTGTGTATGTGTGTGTGTGTGTGTGTTTTAGAAAACATTCAGCTTTATTAAATGACTTTTCTGTTTAAAGTCTGGTCTAAAGAGATTTTGCTATTTTACTATGCCTATTAATCTCAGCTTTTATTTTGTGATTAATTTTCCTACTGTTATTTTCCCCATATTTTTCTTAAACATTCTAAATTCTACACTAAGAACTTCTGCTTTTTCACTGAGTTTTAACTTTCTCCAAGAAAATTTATTTAAAAGTGCTTAAACTGACTGGGTTCTTGAAACCCCTGAGACTATGCACACTTATGTGTGACTGTGCACAGATGCTTTCCAGGGGAAAGGGTGATGGTTGTCATCAGAAGTCAAGCCTGTGACTCATGAATGCTTCAGAGTTGTGGTCCCCTCACCCTTCATCTGATAATTAGTGAACTGACCTTTGGCTTCTACCACAGAGAGTCAGGGCTATGGCTTTTCTCTTCATGATTTGGCCCAATTCTGTACATATGTAGACTGGGAAGGATATCAGCAGAAGGGAGCTCAGACTGTCAATGAACCTATCTTCTATCCTGGGTCTGTGGTCTAAAGGGCAAGCATTTCAGTTTCTCCTGCATGCTGGCCAGGCTACTAGCACTCAGATCTCTCTCCCTCATAATACATCCATGCTGCTAGGCGTACTTTGCCCTAGCTATAGCTCAGGATTTGAGAACCTTTCCCAAGACTAGACCCAGAGGAATTCCCACAAAGTCTCTGCCAAAAAGGTAAAACAAAGGTAAGGTTCAAGCCTCACAGACTACTTGTAAATACTGAGTTCCTAGGATTAGAGGTGAGATGGAGGTTGTGTTACAATCCCAAAGGCTCTTAAGAAGACAAAGAAAGGGTTAAAGGGTTAGGAACAAGATATAATGGACCAGCAGCAAGTGTGTGGCTGGATTAACACATAAGAGGCAAGAAGGACAATGCCTGTGATTCTTCCCTATAATCTAAGCTTTTGTCTGCATCATTATTGCAGGGATACCGATCTGCTAATATGTGTGTGTGTATGTGTGTGTAGTAATGTAGGTAGTAATGGAAGCAATATATACATCTATATACATATTGTTTGCCAGTTTGATTGGGAAGGGCATAAAATATAATTTAATGTTTATTGATTTAATATTATGGAAACACATCTCTTAGAAAATGAGACTTCTGCAATCTCAGTCATTCAGAATTAACCACTGTTATCAGCTTGGAGTCTGTTCTTTCAGATTGTTTCTACCCATGTGTTAAAATAAAAGCCATGTGCATGTTGGGGGCCATGAAAACATTGCCAGGTGTTAGACCCATGAAGTCAGACAGGACTTCAGTTCAGCAACCTTGGTACTTGAGTTCTGGCTAAAAAAAATTTCAGAGCCAAGACTCAAACTATAAGAGAAGATTTATATAGAAAATCACAGAGGTGGAAGAAGTGATCCATAGAAGAAATGGGTCTAAGAAATAAGTTCCTGAGGCAAAAATAGGGCTCTTAGAGTTTAGGAGAAAGAGAAACAAGGAAAATGTGCCTGGAGCAAGGGGGTGGGTGTGTTCCATGGAAAGAGCAGGGCTGGGTTCTCCTTTCTAAGGGCTTTTAAGGGTGGGGGTTTTTAGGGGAGCTCCCAGGGGAGGATCTTAATAGAATAATCATCAGCGTCACAGGTGTGTCCTTTCAGAGCGGTGGTCTCTGCTGATTGGCCAGCACCAGGGCATGGGATCCTTATCCAATGCAGCAGGTACTAAGATCAGCCATGACATCGCTTTTCTGGTTTTTCTGCTGGTTCTGGGTTTGGAGCTGAAACACAACTGAGGCCTAGATGTTATCTTAGGAATTAATGCTTAAGGGAGTGGTCATGTCAAGACCGATATGGAAGTCATATGAAGCCACTCTTTATCCCCTTAGTACTCCTCCAAGAGGGTCTACCATGTGACTAGCAACATGCCAAGGGAGGGAAGGGCAGAGGAGTGGCCAAACTGCATGATCAGCAGTATGAACAGTCAGGGAATCTAAACCTCATGGCCACACATATGCTAGGGGAAGAAAGGTTACCCTGGGGGCCAGGTCCTTGTTTTCCCAGTTGCTAGGTGCCCCGGACTTCCTGCCCTGTGACATCTGTACCTGGCCTATTGTCCTGTTCTGCTCATGCCTGTCTCCCTGCCTACCATACATGTACCCATGCACATATATTTCATACAGAAATGCGACTATCCATAATTCTGTTCTGTAACTTGTTTATTCAGTGCCATTATTTTAAAAATAAATCTTGAAAGCTGAATCTCTGAATAGTGCCTGAAAATTGTACTGAAGAGCACTAGATCTGATTAAATCCCTGAAGAAACACCAGAGAGACATTTAAAATATACTAATGACTAAGTCTGGAATGGCTCATTACAATCAATTATTTCATTTTTTTTAAAAAGTAAAATGCAAGTAAAGGATTATAGATCATCTGGATTTGATGATTGCAGCAGTCACCAGCTGAAAACTGATGAAAAAGCCATGTCGCTTTGGAACTATGTCATTTTCAAGGGGGTCCTTTTTTTAGATTATTTTCAGCTATTTAATAGGGTTCAAATTAAAGTGTAGGGTCAAGTCAATATTAGGTTAGCACTCAGACCCTTCTTCCTCCCTCATAATATGCCCATGCTGCTTGGTGTCTTTTGCTCTGGCTATAGCTCAGGATTTGGTATCATCAGCCAAGGAACTTCCAGAAATTAGGCAAGAAACATGGATTAGAACCTTCCCTACGTCCCTCAGAGGGAAGAAGTTCCTGTCAACACCTTGCTCTCAGGCTTCTAGCTTCCAGAAAAACTGAGATGACTGAGCTTTTGGTTTCTTTGTTTAAACTAATTTGTTATAAGTTAGAAAATTACTGATCTACCAACTGATAGACTATAGACTAGTAGGCAATGAAGATTGAGAAACTTTTAGAATGATTTATTCTCAAAACCAGTTTTGAATATGATAGATCGCTCTGGTATTTTCTGTTATATGTCTTTGCATATTTTCCTTACACTAAATTTAAAATAAAGCAAAAAATTAATTAACACCAAAAATAAAAATAAAACGTTGTGGGGAAACATGAGACTTGGTTGGAAAATTTGTAAGGAGGATATTCTGAGAAAAGGGAAGTGTGCGGAAGGCTGCCCACCCTGTTTATCAGAATTCTGACTTAGAGGAGCCTTGAAGGCGATGCCCTAAATTATTCCTTGACCTTTCCAAACAAGTCTGTGCGCGTTCAGACCCCGGGTGTTTGCTGGAATCTTTATGCTTAATCTTTAGGTGTCCTTGCCTAAAGGACACTACAAACACATGTACCCTCCCAATATTACTTACACTACTGATATATCTAAAAGATAAATTTTATCTCCAACTGTGGCTACAATAAAAGCCTAAAAAGGCAGGCAATTGAGGCTGCCTGCTTCCTTTAACCAGGCAGCTCCCTTTGACCTCTCTTTCACAGCAAACATTGTGTCAGAGTAATCATTAATCCATGGCTCAGGGTCTGCTGGTCAGCCCTGGCAAAACTTGATTACAGATTGAAAAGAATAACACTTTTAAAAGGTGTTAAGGAGAAAAGACAAATAAAAACATACTGATAATATTACATATAATTTATTAAGTAGGCCTTTTGGTACAGGCATGGTTTTTAGCATTTTATATGAATACTAGAGGCTCAGTGCACGAATTCATACACTTTGAAAGGAAATTAATTAGGAGGAATATTTTAATATTGCTATTCATCCTTTCTCTATAATAGAAGTGTCAACCAAATTCACAGTTGACAATGACAGATCAAAACACACGAATGTGATTGGTGCCAGCAAGAGCTTTATATGTATCACACATGCACGAGTCAACTTAGCCTTTTATATATATAGAATAAACTTGATTATTAGACCAGCTTTCTGATTTAGCTAACCTTTTTCCAGCCTAGTGAAGCAGCTCAACTTCTCTTTCAGGTAATTGTCAGCACCACAGCAGTAAATATCAACAGGAAGCAGATTATTATTGCAGATCATGCAGGGAGAACAAAGGGTAAAATATTTAACTGCATCAGTGTTTGACTATATTCTGTGCAGTGAGAAAACCTGAAATCATTTTCAAGGTCCACCATTTCTTACTTATTTTCAGTTGGGTCTAGTTTCTAAACTTTCTAAATCTCCATTTTCCAGCTAATGAAAACAGAATTCCACTGAGTCTCCTACCTACCTACTCCAGGACTTCTGTGAGGATCAAATGAGATAAGACACGGGCAAATACTTCACAGACATTTGGTTAAAGTGTAAAATATTTGCACCTGGCTATAAAGCAAGTCATGTTCCTGGGCTGAAGAAATTGCAATGAGGCTAGTTGCTAGGGAGAGGAAGCTGGCACCCACAGCCACTGTTTCCGGGCTGGGCTTTGGGCCGCATTTTTCGCTAGGGGGTCTTGGCAGTGTTGGTTGGGATTTGGTGAGGTGTCGTGGGGTGGTGACAGGGTCTGTGTCCCACTTGGGGGAAGCAGAGTATTGCTTTGTGGTCACCAGGTCTGTAGTGTTGTTTATTGTTAAACTAGAGGCCTGGTGCATGAAATTTGCACACAAAAGGGGTGTTCCTCAGCCCAACCTGGAACCCCTCTCACAATCTGGAACCCCTCAGGTAGGGTTCCCTAGGCCTGGCCAGGGATAGATCAGGGTCTATCAGGGCTCTCTTCCCCCAGCTGCCAGCAGCTGGCACTGCCCCACCACTGCCACTGCTTGCCATCTGTGAGGTGCTGCCCCCCTCTCCTCCACCACTAGTTGCCTCCCTCTGCAGGCGATAGGCATGGGGTGTGATTGCTTGGCTGGCCTGAGCCTCTCTCTGCAGGGCGATCACTGGCTGACCCCACACACCTACCACAGTGTCGTTGCTGTTGGCCTGGGCCTCCCTCTGTGGGGTAATTGATCATGGGCCCCCAGATTGATCACCCCACAGAGAGAGGCCCACCTACCCGCTGCAGCACTGCCAGCTGGGTGGCCTAGGCCTCCCTCTGTGGCCACCAACCAGGTATCCTGGGCCTCCCTCTTTGGGGTGATCAATCACAGAGCCCTGCCCCCATCGATTGCCCTGCAGAGGGTGGCCTGGGCCTTCCTCTGCAGGGTAATTGTGGGATGATGGTGAGCCCCCTGACCAATTGCATCACACCTGCCTTGGCTGGCCTGGTGCCAGTGCATGTCAGAGTGTGGTCATCTGGAAGGTCATCCAGACAGTTGTCCAGATGGTCATTCTGCTGTTGGGTTGTTTGGTTGATTTACATATTACGCTTTCATTATTATAGATGGCCTATTACTAGGGAGAGGAAGCTGGGCATTGTTACATGATGGCATTACCGGGCACCCACAGCCACCATTTCTGGGCAGGGCTGTGGGCCGCATTTTGTGTCACAGGGTCTCGGCAGCATTGGCTGCGATTTGGCGGGCTATTGCTCCAGGTTGGTGGCAGGGCCTGTGTCCCACTTGGGGGCAGATGAGTGTTGCTTTGTCAGTGTCAGGTCCACAGTGACATTTCTTTGTAAATGGCCAGTGTGTGTCACAGCAGCTCCTGGACTGAGTGTATGCCTCCTGGTGGTCAGTGCACATCATAGTGCCTGTTGGATGTTCGGAGGGACACTTAGCATATTAGCCTTTAATATATATTTCATCATATAATTGGGAAATCTTAAAAACTGGAGATGGTAAGTAGGAATTTAAAGCATTCTGCAATTTATGCAGAAAAGTGGGGTTTGTGTGGCAAAATAGGTGGCTGAAATAGCATATAGATATCTCCTATATAATAAAAGTGTAATATGCAAATTGACCATCCCTTTGGGATGCCTAAGCTACGCCCACCAGCCAATCAAAGCGACTGTATGCAAATTAGCCCAACCAACATGGAGGCCAGCACTCAGGAAGCTGAGTAAACAGGCAGTGTCCGTTGCACCAGGAGTGAAACTGTTTGCGGGCCTCCTGGGCTTCTCTCTGCTTCAGGGAACAACATATTTGCAACAATGTCTCTACTCAGGAGCTGAAGCAAACAGCAGGCGGGGCCTGACTTCTAAGGGAAACATTGTTTCATTATAGAAGCCAGAGCTGAAGCAGAGAGGAGGTTTCGTTAACTGCCTAGGCCCCAGCTTAAAGGAATAATGTATAAATTATAGAAGATAAACAAACCCCAGAAACCTGCTTCTAGCCAGCTTTGCTGGGACATTGGGTCAATGGGAGCTGTGGGCAGACTGAAAGCCTAAAAACAACCCTCAGGTCGTCACCGGTGCTGGCCACACCCCAATGGGGTGAGGGATGCCACTGGGGGGCTTGGCCAGCTTGCAAACAGCCATCAGCCCCTCACCCAGGCTGGCCAGGTACCCCAGTAGGGGCCCAAAACCTGAAGGGACTGTGGGCAGCCTGAAAGCCTGCAAACGCCCCTCAGAGCCACACCCAGGCTGGCCACGCTCCAATGGGGTGAGGATCCACACTGGGGGGCTTGACCAGCCTGCAAACAGCCATCAGCCCCTCACCTAGGCTGACCAGGCACACCAGCAGGTGGAAATCCCCAGAGGGGTCCCAGACTATGAGAGGGCACAGGTCGGGCTGATGGACCTCCTGAGTACACAAATTTTTGTACACTGGGCCCCTAGTAAGTGATAATCTGGGAGGAATAAAGTCCTTAGAACATTTGAAGAATGACATATAATGATCTGAACATTTCTCAGGTGCAGGAAATTTAAAAGAAAATTTAAAAGAAAATGTGAACATACTGATAACATTATTGTTTAGCTCTTTGGATACACTGGGTCATGAAATAAGAGTTTTGAAATGGAAAACTTGGGAACTTTGATACATCTAGAAAACAAATAATAATTCTTTGGGGGAGATTAGGGAAATAAAGGGCTTTGAGGAATGTCAGAGATTAAGAGCCATGTCCCTGAGATGGAGACACCTAACCAAGGCAGTCTCGCCCTGCAGGTCACCCTGTTCTAACTCATCCTGGTGGACTGCCAAAGAGAGTCAGTGCAAGGCCAGTCATCTGATAGAACTGGGTGGGGGCATGTGTGTGAAAGTGTTTTACAACTTGCATGGATTTTTTAAAGAACTTTTAATTTGAGCTAATTACAAACTCACAAGATGCTGCAAAAAATATAGAGAGAAGTCCCATGTTCCCTTGTCCAGCTTTCCCCATGTTAGCCTTTTACATACGATGGTACATTATCACAACCAGGATATTGACACTGGAAGGATACAGTGAACTGTACAACCGATCTTCCTTGAATTTGACTAGTTGTACATGCACTCCTTTTTGTGGGGTAGGAGGTTCTGAGGGATGACATTTACAAGTTGGGAATATGCAATACAAGTTCCCAAAGCCCCTAAAACATCCCTCCTTTCTTTCCTTCTGCCTTCCTCCTTTCTTTCCTTTCTCTCTCTTTTCCTCCCTGGCTCTCATCCTTCCACACTGAGAACCAATGTAGTACCAGGCACTGCTATGTGTTAGAAAGATTGGTGAAGGCAGACAGTCGTGGTTGGTCTGTCCTCCATGGACCCTTCCCAGACCTTCTGATGAGTCTGCCAGCCTCCGGTCTTCCCCATTCCATTTATTCCTATTCACAGTTCCAGATGATTCTTCCTAAAGCACAGCTCTTAGCTCACTGTTTCCCTTGCTAAAGCACCTTGAGAAAAACTCTTCTTCACCAACAGAATTAGCTAGTATAACATGTGTTCAATCTGCCCCAGTAGAATGTCCTAATGTGTATAATTTATGTTTAAGCCAAAGTCTACAATGTGCTATTCACTTCCTGCTATGCTAGCCACTGGAAGCCACCTCCTCCATGAAATCTCTTCTGATTTCTCCAAGCAGATGAAACTTCTCCTGTCTTGATACAAACCAACTTCCATGTATTTTCTTTGCAGTCTTACTGTGTTTATTCTTTCACCTGGTTTGGTTTCATGTGGATACATGTCTGCAATAGATCGTACCCTCCTCCTCTAAGATGGAGACTCTGCATCACTCTTGGTTTTTCTTTAATGTCTGGAGAAGCAACCTAAGTTAGGGGTCTAGATATTCACAAACCCTCTTCCCCCAGCTTCTGTCCCTTGTTAACTGTATGATGCCCCACGAGATGGATGCTACCACCAAGTCTCTTCGGGCTAATTTGCCTACATCATGGACATTAAATGAAATAATGTATGTGGAGTGCCTCACACAGGGTCTGGCACAGGAAGTAGTTTAAAAAGTAAATCTTCAACTCTAGGTGGAAAATTAGCTTTCCAAAAAGAGAAAATAGATCTTACAAATATGACTCTCTTCTAAGGAGTTAGACATACCTGGGTTAGTGATCACTGCAAACAAACCTAAAACCAGTGTTGAGTTCAGAATCCCCTGAAAACCAGAGTCACCCTGAGAAAGGAGCTGCCACTAACTCTTGATGACACGTGCAGGAAATAACAAGGTCCACAAACTCCCAACTCTTCCTGTCCACAGACATTATTTCTAAGGATCTGAAATAGCAGAATCACACATCCACTTTCTGTCCCCCTCCCTACCCTCCCTACACCTGGATATTTCAGTTGCATGGAACAAGATGAGGGTGACAGTTTCCTCCCTATCCCCTTTGGAAGTCACTAGTAGAGCCAATTCCTAATTATTTCTAATTCAAGGAAAGACTTGAGTTATGATTTGCATATCTGTTATGTAATTTGCATATCATGCATAAGTCTCTCTTTTATTACTCTGAATAATTGCGTTGAAGATATGTGCATTTTAATTTCTTTTGGGATACAGAAGGCTCACATTTTACCAGAATTACATGAATGCTTGGGGTACAGGCATTTTCCTATGATTTAAACCCCAAGGATTAACTTCTCGCCCATCTTCTTACTCAAAGGGCCAGGGAACTTGCTCACTTTGTAAGGAGTGCACCTATTCTGCTGGCTGGAGTTCTCTGCAAAATAACACTCATTCCAGGATTTAGAAGCCAATTATCATGTGGCCAGCCTCCAGTGGTCTGAAAAACAGTATAGAGGTTACTTTTGAAGTTGATAAAGTTGTTCTGCCAGAAGGCTAAAATCATGTAATTTGACCTTTTGTAAACATATGGGACTTGTGCCAAATAAGTTTGCCTAGAAATGAACATTCAAGGCCTTAATCTGGTCCATAGTGCTAATCAATAAAAATGATAATAAGATAATGATAGGAATAACATCTGCTGCAAACCAAGGATGTATCTTATCCCAGACCTTATTATACTAAGTAGTTTATACTCTTTCTCTTGGAAATTCTCATAGTATCTCTATGTTAGTCTCATTTTCATAAACAAGGAACGCAACCTTAAAACATTGCTAAGGGGTCTAGTCAAGATTTAAAGCTAAATTTCTCAAAAAGTCATGTCTTCACCATCTCATAGATTACATTTTCTTAACTACTTATAAAATTGCAAACTAATTAAATTATTTTACCTTCACTTCCATTTCTTTTTTTCTAAATTAAATGTTCATTCTAACATGGTAGAAAATATCAGGTTTACTGAGTATCCACTATGAATCAGTCACTCTGCTAGACTCCCATTAACGTTATCTCATTTACTCCCAATAACCATACTTGTAGGTGGGCATTGTAACCGATGCTTCAAAAGACCAAGTGACTTACTGGTGGTCACACAGCCCACATGAGGCAAAGCCAAGATGTGAGTCCTTTCTGCAAATAACAGCACAATTTCTTCCTTTTAAAGGGAGACCATGTGCTTATTCAAATCAAATACAAACTTTATGTTTTCTACTCCAGATTTTTCCCTCTGCACTTAATGGCTTGTGATTTTATTTTATTTTATTTTTTAATGTATTTTATTGATTTTTTACAGAGAGGAAGGGAGAGGGATAGAGTTAGAAACATCGATGAGACAGAAGCATCGATCAGCTGCCTCCTTCACACCCCCAACCGGGGATGTGCCTGCAACCAAGGTACATACCCTTGACTGGAATCAAACCTGGGACCCTTTAGTCCGCAGGCCAACGCTCCATCCACTGAGCCAAACCGGTCAGGGCCTTACTCCTCACCTTAGTAGCACAAAAGGAATGTCTTATCGCATGTGAGAAAGCAAATGCATAAAAGATAATTACATTTCCTTTCATTACAGTTAGTTTCTGTAGCAATCCTTTATGTGTTAATAGTAAGCTTCAGATTTTCTTTGGAAGGTGGCACTAGGGATGCCTAAATTCACAGACAATTCAACAAGTATAATTCAAGAAAGTATGACATGTTCAGCCTTCATCTACAGCAAAACTTTTATAGTTTAATAAGTAGCAAGTTTGAAATATTGTTTTATCACCCTCTTATGAACATTCCTACAAAGGCCTTTTATTCTTCTGATGCTGATTATCAATAAAAGTCTAAAATTTAGGCTTTCATAAGGGAGAGAAATCAGGATTTGTTATGCATGAGTGTGTGTGTCCTGTCTCAATGCCTTATTTGGGGAATATTGCATCAGATATAACTGGCAGGAACCCCGTCTGCATTCTTCTGTCCAGGGTCATTTATTTTTTTATAAATATAAAAGTACATGAGATTGGTTGGAAGCACTTTGTAATTTCTGAAACTCTTTCCTCTGGAGATAATAGGTGTTGACCTGGGCACTTTCCTGCTGGATGAATAAAAATGATGGGTGTGGAGAGAGTTATAAAGCTTGAAAGTGATACAGACCTTTCCCAGCCTCCATATCTAGATTTTTCTGCATTTACTGGTAGAAATAGAGTGGCGTGTGATTGGAAAACCCAGCCAGAGTCGTCAGTTAAGTCTGCAGTTAATGTGAGAATTGGTGGCTGACTTCTTCCAAACATGGGCTTCAGTTGCCAGAAACACCAGAACACCCCTGGTTTACTGCTCAGCTGAATGGACACTACAAGGCTTCCTGATTAAAACCATGGGATCTCTTTCTGTTATGAAGGAGTATTTCATTGTCCAGCTACTTACTCTTCCCCCTTCTCAAAAAACACCCACAATTTTGTCTGTTTTCTTTGCAGTTTTTCTCTTCAGACATATTGGATATCTTTGTTCCTAAGTTAAAGAGTGCTTCAGTGGCTCAAGGTGGTCAGGCCACCAACGAGGCCTGTGGTGGCCTGAATGTGATAAGAAGCAAAATAATTTTTCCAAACAGTTCTGTTGACCCTCAGCACTTTCTAGGAATCATAAAGAATATCAATGAAGATTTGCCTGCTATGTTAATTGAAGGCAACACAGTTGCAACTACTCAGTGATCCATAAAACAGATTAAAAACATCAAGACGTATTAATAAATTGCATTCCATATTGTTATTAACACAAAACAAAAAATGCATATAAGCTTGATCAGTAGGCAGTTTTGTCTTCACTACTATTTCATATCATGCTTGCATCTAAAACATACCA
Organism: Murina feae; assembly: GCA_004026665.1. Lineage (NCBI taxonomy): Eukaryota > Metazoa > Chordata > Mammalia > Chiroptera > Vespertilionidae > Murina > Murina feae. The sequence goes on along the minus strand of PVJC01025115.1, from coordinate 274 downwards.
CATTAAGAATATACTCTTCAGAACAGGAAAGAATGATGCATATAAAGTGAACCACTTCTTTACTGCTCTTACTATTTTTCTTCCAAGAAGTTTATGCAGTTTTAGATAATCAAGTGAAATGAACTTATTTTCTTTTCTGAAAGTTATTGCTCATCAAAATAAATTATTTTGGGTAAGAGGTCTGAAGCCCAGATAAATGATGAGTCCAACTGCACACTGCTTAGTTTTCAGAACAGCAAACTCCCTTGGAACACAAGATTTTTCCATGTTACTT
>PVJC01025114.1:0-24972 GCA_004026665.1 Murina feae | reverse complement strand
GCCAGTTGGTGGCAAGCAGGTTGGCAGGCAGAGTGGTTAGGGGCAATCAGGCAGACCAGGCAGGTGAGTGGTTAGGAGCCAGCAGTCCCAGATTGCGAGAAGGATGTCTGACTGCCGGTATAGGGATTGGGCCTAAACTGGCAGTTGGACATCCCCCTAGGGGTCCCAGATTGGAGAGGGTGCAGGCTGGGCTGAGGGACAACCCCCATGCATGAATTTCATGCACCGGGCCACTAGTCTCTATATATAAAAGGCTAATATGCAAACTGTCCCCTCAGGAGTTTGACTGGGAGATTGGGAGTTCTATTGTTTGCTATGGCATGTGCTGACCACCAGTGGGTGGCACAAAACATGGTGGGTGACTAGTGGCAATGGTGGGGCACTGAGGGAGCAAGGAAAGGAGGAAGCAAGGAGGCAAAGAACATGATCAGCTCTGATTGCTGGCCAGGCCTAGGGACCCTACCCATCCCTGCACAAATTTTGTGCACTGGGTCTCTAGTAACAATATAAAAATCATTTTATATGCATTTAATCAATAGCGATTAAGTGATATAAGAAAAAAGTTTGAGCAGCATCAATTTGTGAGCATACAGGCCTTGTTGATGTCGGGATGGCAGGCTATCTACCTCCTTCATAGTCGGTGGCTTCTCATCCTTGAGATGAAGGTGAGTGTCAGAGACAAGGGCAATGTCCATTTGTGGTTAAGTATCTGATAAGGTAAGGTGCCTTTAACACTGTTGGAGAGAATCTTTCATTAACATATTTCTGAATAGACAAAAGTCTCTGAGATGTCGTGGTTGGTCTTTGAATATTTCTTTTCCTGGGAGTACTGTGGAATGAATGTTACTAATTTATTAGTTTTTATAATGCAGAATGTCTGCTTTTTAGTTTTCCCTATATTTGGGAAACAAAAGATTTAAAAATCAACAATATTTTAAAGAGTCATAAGAATAATTATTCTCAATTCAGTTAGTCCCATAACTATTTGTTTATCTTGATTATTTGCCAGTATTTTTTTTTAAATTCAATTATTCCTTAAAGTTCTGTAAATCTTTATCTAGTTCAAAGATATGACCTCTTAGAAGCCTGGAATTTAGAGTAGATCAGAGTCCTTTTCATGGATTTTCTAAAGATATAATATACTTGCAAATGCATCAGAGTAAAGCAATGACTATCCATGAATGATAAAACTTAAAAACAGCATGGTTATAGATTTGATTATAATGCAGTAGATAAAAAAACTTTTCTTTTCTATGAGATATAACATTCCAAGACAACAATTTCTTGGTAAATAATAATTACTGTAAAAAGAAATAGAGAATGATATAAAATCTGTATATGTATTTAGATTCAATATATAATTTCAGCATATAAAAATAAATAATATGGAAGATTTTAAAATGGGGCACATGGCTTATTGAAAGGATGTAATGAGCACTGAAAATAATTCATAAACTCCCAATATATGAAACACAAATATCCAGAGTATCACTGGCAGATGCTCCCAGAAGAAATCATCACTCTTGGCTTGCCTGGTGTCCCTGACTGGACACTTGCTACCCGAGAGTTTCCTGTTTGAACTTGGCTCTGAACCTTTGAAAATTCCTTTCTGAAGCAGACTGAAAGTTCTATAACATTCATTTTAACAAAACATATGTGTATAAATAGAACATAGTTATTAATTTTTATTTGACAAAGCCTCCCACATAATTAATAGCCCTCAACTTATACCCCATAATTTTTCATCTTCTTACCCATATTTTTATAGCCCTTATCACTTGCTTGACATGTTATTTCATTGCATATTTACTTGATTACTTGTTTAGTGTTTGTCTTCCCCATTAGAGTGTAAGTTTCAGTAGGGCAAGGACTGTGGTCATCTCATTCACTATTGAAGCCCCAGTAGTTAGAAGAGTATCTGGCATATGATGAGAGCTTAGTAAATATTTGTCTAATGAATAAGTGAAATCTATAAATGGGTAAATCAATATCCACAAAGGAGAACAAGTTTGTCTCAAATTACACAGTCAGTCACTGCTTCAGACAGGACTAGATCCCATGTCCCTCATTCTCTCCTGACTCCCAGGACAGTGCTCCCACTCTGCTGATTTGGGGGCCAGGGCACTGAAGAGGGGAATTGGATTTGGTGGTTATGGTGGATGCCAATCACTACAACCATGAGAAGGGCTTGTTTGCCTTGTACAGAGGAGAGCTATGGCTTTAGCCATAAACTGAGCCCCTTAGCCAAATAGCACCCCCCAGTGATCCAGGGGACTGGGTGAGAGTGTGGATGATGACCAACCCTTGCCCACTGGTGGAGACATTTTGGCTAACTGCAGATGAGATAGCAAAAGTAGCCAGGGCTTGTTTATTATTATTCTCTTCACAAGCCTCCTTGTGAGTTACCTATTCAGACCCAGGAGCCAGTCATCCAGTATTAGAAAACTGGCTCTACCACTTACCACCTGTATCACCTCAGGCAGACATCTCTGAACTGCCTCTATTTCTCTACCTACCACACGTGGTTACTGTGAGGATTAAATGAGATAATCCATGAAAAGTGTTTAGAGGGGTATCTGGTACAAAGTAATAACTATGGTTATTTTATTACAATTCATTATTATACTTCCTTATTATTGTTGTTCTATTGTGGGGAAGAATGGGACTTGGTTAGAAAGTCTGTAAGGAGGAATATCTGAAAGGTCAGGGGCCTCTAGGGGGACCTTGCTAAAGGTGGCAGATCCTTCCTTGACTTTTCTAAACAAGTTTGAGCCTCCAGGGTATTTTTATGGAATCTTTATGTTTAGACTTCAAAACATCCTTGCTTAAAGGACACATATGTTTTCTCAAGAATGCTTACCTTACTGATAGTATCTAATAGTTAATTTTAGTTCAAGCTATTGTTACAATAAAAGTCTAAGGAGGCAGGTGAATAGGGCTGTTTGATCCTATAGCCAAGCAGTCCCTTAGCCTCTCTTTCACAGAAACATGTGTCAGAGCAATCCATTCATCCCTCGCTTAGGGTCTGCCAGTCAGTCCCAGCATTCTATTGTTATTTATTTTATTTTGCCATCCTCAGCATTGCTTTTTTTATTTTACTTTTCTTTTCCTTCCTATATTCTATGCATTTTCTCCTCCTGCCCTAAGGATTGATGGCAAATGGGGAAATGGAGACACAGAAGCCAAGCAGCAGCTTGTCCCGGGTCTCATAGCTCACCAAGTCACCATGAAGGCCACAGTTTCCCAGCTCAGGGCTTGCATTTGTTGAGTCTGAATCACTTGGAAAGCCTTCTTGCCACTACAGCAAGATCTGAGTCATGCTGCACAAACTGAGTTGTGTCAAGCACAGTGAGGCAGATACTTCTGGACTGGACTTAGCACTGTGAGGGGTCTATTAAAAATTGTCTGGGACCCAGTACATTTGGTCTCCTTTCCCCATAACTGAAACTTTCTGCCTCTACCTGCAGGCCCAGCCCCATATCTGGCACTCAACCTAACACTGGGAGGCCTCAGGCCCATCTACTGGTCTCAACTTCATACCCAGGCCCTGGCCCTGTGCCCTGGCTCAAGTCACTGGGCTTTGACTGATAACAGTTACCAAGTCTCCACTTTGCCCACCCTAGCTCTGATTCTTGGTACCATCTTTGGTGACCTGAAAGCTGAGCCCTGCCTTGTTTTTGTTAATCCCCTCACAGACTAGAGTTAGGTTCTTTTCCCATGTTGAAATCCTGCTGCCACAGGCCTAGCTGTTCCCTAGAGTGCTTGTCATCACCTACCCCTAAGTTCTTTGCCAGTTGCCATACCTTTCCCAAGGCATTGTGTGAGGCTGAAGACCCACATCCCTGGGTGTCCCCACTTCTGGCTTTCACCTCAGCTCTCCAGAAAGCCTGTTCTACCTGCCTTACTACAGGTATATGCACTCCCTATCCCATAGTACCTGCCCAGGTCCTGTCAGTTCTCAGAGCATCCATGTTTGCTTCAGCAAATTGTGGATATAATTCCCTGAAAAGGATTCTGACATCACCCACCAAGCATGGTGAGAAAGTTCCCAAGCATTAGCTGCCACTGACCCAGGGTCTCTGTGAGGTCTTCCCACAGGCTATCCTGGGACCCTAGCAGGAGGTCTCCACTGTGTCATTGGCCTAGACCTTGTTTTGAGCCAGTTTGTTTAATCTTTTGCCATGTTTCTCAGTCTCCCTATCTCCATTTCTGACACATTCTCCCTTTCCTTCCTTGCTGCCAGCATTCCCACCCTGCACTTAGCCCTGCCAAGCTCCATCTTTCCTGTGAGAGCCAAGACACCAACCCTTCTTCCAGAACATTTGGAGGCACAGCTTCATGCAGAAAATTGTTCACGTGCTGGACTGATAATGCCTGACAATCTTGCTGATAATCAGATGCTCACAGGATTCAGCTCTCATTTGCCACCACTTCCTGCGAGACCCCATCAAGTCAGCTCTGATTCTAAGAGGCCCTCACACTTAAAAATAGGGACAGCAGCTCTAACCAGTTTGGCTCAGTGGATAGAGCATCAGCCTGTGGGCTCAGGGGGTCCCAGGTTCAATTCCGATCAAGGGCATGTACCTTGGTTGCGGGCACATCCCCAGTAGGGAGGGTGCAGGAGGCAGCTGATCGATGTTACTCTCTCATCGATGTTTCTAACTCTCTACCCCTCTCCCTTCCTCTCTGTAAAAAAATCAATAAAATATATTTTAAAAAAGAATAGAGATCACAGCCTCCCAGGAGAAGTGGGTTGGCCCAAGGTGGGGCTGCTAGGCATGGCTAGAAAACATAGCAGAGCTTGCTCCTTGGGAATCTCATGTTTCCTAATTTCCTTTCTCTAATTCTCAGCACACCAGAATGGATGGTGGTAGGGCCACAGGAACTAGGAGGTGCTGAGCTAACCTGCACTTATGGGCAGAGGCACTGTGGTCCTGAGCCGGGAAGCCTGTATTTCCCATACAGGTCCTGGTGACTGTAAGACCAGACTTTCCAACAGCAGGAATTTCACTTCTCCAAGAGGCATCTAATCTCTTTTCTGGAGGTCACATTCAGGCCTGCCTCAGTCTCTGGCTTCTTGCTTTGATGGTCCTGTGACACACAGAAATCCAGTCTCAATTCCATCTTCAAGCCACCCCTGAACCTATCCTTTGGGGAGGAAGAAATTCCTGCCAGGCTAAGGGGAATTTTGCAGCAAAGAAGTAATTAGCTGTCTCCCATCTACCAGAACTTCCCATAGTATGAGCATTTAACATGGTGGTAGTCTTCTGTCTCTGGAAGAGGAATTCCAAAGTCTTTTGGGTTGGGCCTCCCTGTTGAGGAAACCTAGGGGACAGAAGGGACTCAGAGATTTCAAGGTATAAAGGTATATACTGCCCCTCCAGTATTATCAAATTTTAGATTGGTCACAAGAAAGATAGGAGCTGGAAGGACCCTCAGATCCACCTTGCCCATTGGTTTCCAAACCCAGCTATTCATCAGAATCACCAGAGAATCAGACCATATCCTTTAAGGTTCTTATTTAGGAGGAGCCTGGCAAACCATGTTTTAAAATACTGATGTACAGCCAGTGCCCTTACACATTATCAATGGGAGAAACTAAGGCTCAGTGAGGCATGTTTTCAAGATCATATGGAAACTACCTAACCTGACATGTTCTGGTTTTAGTCTACCTTTTCTCATTCTAGCATTTCATTTATGCACTCTTAGGATTCCTGTATAAGATACAGCATGCCAGCCAAATTTGAATTTCAAATGTACCTATACTAATAAAGTATTGTCTATCTGGATTTCAAATTTAACTGAGCATCCTGTACTTATATTTGCTCAGTCTGGAAACTCTATACACCTTACACCACAGACCACCTGAATGAACTTTGTCACATGTAATTTCTGAATTCCTACTTTTAGGCCTTCGTGTTTTCCCCTCTTTCTGAAATAATCATACCATTATTTCCCCAAATTCTGCCCATTCTTCAACCTGAATACCTCCTCTCAAGCTTTCTTATCCTTTGAGCTGACCTTATTCTAGCCTCTGATAACAGTTTATTTGTTTCTCTACTTCTACTTCCTCATGTGCTATCTAGGACCATAGTGCTTTATTTACTTGACTTAAACATTCCTGTAGAGCATGAGCCAGCCCCTTGCCAAAACAGGGACTATATCTGAGCCCAGAATAATGTGTAAAAACATGGACTCTGGAGTCAGATGAGTTTTGTTTGATTTCAGCTCTTTCACTTTACAGCTGTGTGACCTTGAGAAAGATTTTCTACTTCTTTGGGACTCAGTTTCCTCATCTGTAAAATGGGAATTATAAGAGTAATTTCTGCATAGGATTTTGGTGAAAGCTAAATGAGATAAAACTTTGAGAGTGTTTATAACAGAGAAAGTAAAAGTGCTCAGTAAATGTTAGCTACTATAAATCATTATGTCTGTATCTTCAGGGCCAAACACAGTGTAGTGATCAGTAAAGTCTACTCAGTGAATGAAGGAATGGATGAATGAAGAAATGAATACATGAGTACAAGTGAAAGGCTTGCATATAAGATCCTGTGCCCTACTGACAGAAAGTGCTAGATGTTTGTGTGAGTGGCTTCATATTAAAAATACATGTGCACTGGAAAAACATGTTTCCTTGGGAGAAAGTTTCTGCTTTCAAGGAGTTGTATGTTATTCCTCTATAGGGGAGTAAATTGCTGTTAGGAGATTGTTACACTATAAGTTTTCTCTCTTTACCATGGCCAGCACAGCTAGAGAGCTAATGAGTCCTGAGTAGGGGCTGCTGGAGATTGAGAAAAGGAAAAAAAAGAGACAGATACAGAGACAGTAGGGAAAGCTGGGGCCAGGTAGGATGCTGCCCTCTGATGGAGAGACAGTGACCCAGATCTGGTGCAGTGTGTTTATTATATACAGTATGATTCCAGGAAGTTTTACTAGAGTTTAAGACAAAGAAAATTATGTAAAATCATGGTTAAGGATCAAGCTGTAATTTTTCATTCTTGTGGCTTCTTTGTAATTGTCACTCCTGGCTCAGCCCAGGTAATTGTGTCTGTTCCTTGCACCTGGCTGAACTTAGAAAGTGAAACCCACCCCCTGGCACCTGAGCTAAGGTTCAGGCTGACAACATACCTGCCTATGGCATAGTATGTTTCCAGGACGTGGCTCTACCAATGCCAGTGGACTCAGCCAACAAACAGCTCATGCACCTTCCCAAGTGCTCTTTACATTACACAAATGTTTGTCTCATTGGAGCACTTCTATATTTCTTTTTTAATTGCTTTAAGTATTATAAAGAGAGCACTTCTATATTCCTAGTCTCTGCAGAAATTATTGGAAATGGAAATCTAGACTTATGCCTTTCACTCTGTCTCTGTCTTCCTGTGAACTGCTAAAAAACTTTATCCTTCTGTTATAGTGAAATTAATTGGTTAAAAGATTGGTAAATACTTGGAGACCAAGAAAAATATAAAAAAGATGACAGATAAAAGATTAGTGGTTACCAGGGGGGAGGTGATAAAGGAGGGCAGAATTTTTATGAAAAGTAAAATGGGGGTGGGGGTGGTGCTTGCAACCTAGTTCAGTATCTGATTAAAACTGTAGTCCTACTTCCCCACTCTGACTGACTTGGGCAGAGCTACAGAGCCTAACCCAAGGGCCCTGCCATAGCTGAGTCACGTGGAGCTGTATGGACCCTCAGAGACCCACCACAGGAGGAGATATATAGGTCAGAGCCTCCCCATGAGTCCAGTTCAGGCTTTGGATCTGGAATTCCCCTGGAGTAGCAGATCTGCGAAATAAAGGTTAAACTTTCCTTCCTTAGAATTCTGGCTGATCATTCTCCCCTGCTTTCTGTCACAACATTTGATACATTGGCTGGGAAATGTCTGTTGAGCTGGCTCTTAGGCCACTGCTGATGATAGTGGACTTCAGGGCACTTGCTTTGGGCTATGGGACCCAAGGAAGGCATGCCACCGCACGTTCGCTGGTTCCTGAACTCTTGTGGCCTAGAGGGACTGTGATAACTCTGCACTCCAGAGGACCCAAAAGAGGCAGGAAACACCTTTTTGGGACTTCCTTCAAGGGAAGTCAAAATCAGACGTCTGAAACTGTAAGTTTTCCCCTGGGGAAATGGGTCTGATTTCTGGCCTATCTTATGGGACAGAAGAGGTAGCTGGCCCTTACCTAGGTAATTATTTACCTCAGGATAGCTTGGATAATCTGGAGGAATGGCTTCTAGATGGTATTCACTGTCTCTGGGAAGTCAAAACTTGGACTGGAAGGGTCCAAGTCTGGCCTGTCTTTGTAAAGGGTAGAAGAGAAGCTTTCCTAGGCAGTTTTCTTCTGCTGCTGTTTAGGAACTTGTTCTGTATCTCTGTGCAATTGAAACTGATTTGGTGAAAGCAGAGTATTCTGTGGTATAAATGTGATGCATGCTGGTATAAAAGTGTTTATTTACTAATGGGGTTTTATGTTTGTTTGTTTCTGTTTTGTTTTGTTTTTCCCTTCTAAACCTCTCTCACGTTTCTGTGGTGATTCAAAGTTTTTAGTGGGGAATGTTATGTCTTTATTGTTTAAACTAGCGGTCCATTGCACAAAATTCATGAATGGGGGGTGTCCCTCAACCTGGCCTGTACCCTCTCCAATCTGTACCCCCTCCATGGGGGTCCAACTGCCAGTTTAGGTCCCTCACAATCCAGGACCACTGGCTCTTATCGGCTCACCTGCCTGCCTGCCTGCCTGATTGTCCCTAACTGCTTTTGCCTGCCAGCTTGATCACACCCTAACCACTCCCCTGCTGGCCTGATTGAGGCATAACTTCTCCCCTGCTGGCCTGATTGCCCCCAACTGTCCTCCCCTGCTGGCCTGATCACCCCCAACTGCCCTCCCTTGCTGGCCTGATTGCCTCCAACTGTTCTCCCCTGATCGCCCACAACTGCCTTCCCCTGCTGCAACCTGCCTGCTCCACCAGGACCCACCTCCTCCATGCAAGGCAATGGAGACGCTGGGACTGGCCGCTTCCATGTTGCACAGAGCTGCGGGACCCCCAGGCCTCATTGCATGGAGCGACCACCAGGCCCCATCTCCGCTGTGTGTGTGGCCATCTTGTGGCAGCCATCTTGTGATGACATCGCTTGAGGGTATTGCATGAGGTTGTGACGCCACCTAGGCTTTTATTATGTAGAATATGTCTCTGTTGTTTGTTTAAATTGTTTAGCTAGTGAAATTTCTGTTTGTGTCTCTTAAAAATATGAATGTATTGCTAATGTGAGGAATGTTAATTATTTACCTGTCACCTAAAAATTAAGGGTAAGAGTTCTAACTAACTGGAAAGAAAGTATGGTCTTATTATAATGGAGGAAGGTAAAGTGAAATATTGAAAAAAGTTGAATAAATAACAGGCCAGTAAGCCAGGATAAGTACAATAGGGAAACTGAGATGATTAAATAGCAAATTGGAGCCATCTTGTAAATCCTGTCTTAAATACTGTCTTCCCTAAATCAAGTACATTGGGGACATCTTATAAATCCTGTCTTAAATCCTGTCTTCCCTAAATCAAGGACATTGGAGTCATCTTGTAAATATTGTGTTCCTTAAACTAAGGACACTTAGGAGTAAATGATTTGCATCTTGCCTCCCCAAACAGAGACTAAATAGCTTATGTCAATGTACTCAGGGAGAATGATAGCAGAAATCTGATTAGTGTCATTTGCTGTCCACACTCAAGGACAAAGGAAGTTATAAAATAAGTCTTATTTTGATTAGTTCTGTTATTCAGGTATTTTTTTAAAGGAGGCAACCTGATCCCTCCCTGCAACATGGGTAATAGTTCCTCCCCAAACTCTACTGTCAGAATTTATGTTAAGGAATTTAAAAAGGGGTTTATTGGGGACTACAGGGTAAAACTAGTCCCCTGGGAATTAAAAAGGATGTGTGAAATAGGACTGGCCATCTTTTGGAGTGGGATGGCCACTGGAGGGTGTTATGCCCAGATTTTGTGATCCCCAAAGACCTCCAGTGAGCCAATGCAAAAGCAAAAGCAAAGAGCCTTCATTCAAGCTAGCTTGAGCTCAATCCCACCCACACTCACTGACACAGTGGCAAGGTGGAGAGAGAGCAAGTTTTGGGAGAACAAAGGTTTTATAAGGGGTCTGGAAGTAGTGGGTGGGGTAACGTGTGTGGCCCCTGTCGAGGGAAGGGCCAGGGATTGGTCGAGGGAAGGGCCAGGGTTTGGTTGCACAGGGAGCAGGATGCAGTTAGCCTAATTGGGACTTGGGTCATTTCCTCTGCATCCCTATTGGCTGGTTTGAAAGGGGGGGTTGAGTCAGTCTTGCACCGCCCTTTTATTTCCCCCTGGTTTTATGTACATGAGTCAAATCATTGACTCTTCTGGATCATTGTTGACTTGCAAATATACTCCCTTCCATCGAGGCCCTGAAGGGAATATTCTGTTCATCTACCCTCCCCCCAGGTGTTCTAAGGTGTAGGTGCCAGAACAAAGCCCCCTGCCCTCCCACAGGGCAGGGCTTTGTTTGGTTTCATGGTCTGACATTCCTTGCAAGACCAGCTTCCTCCTCATCCCCCACTCCTTGTCCCACAAGCTTCTTTAGCCTTGTGGAGCAACAACCATGGGATGCCATAGGGAACAGGGGTGTCGACCATTTGCTCTCAGCTACTTCTGGCTGAAAAAGGACAATGTTAAAGGGGGTCAGCATCCTGCTCCTTCCTCTGGGGGTTGGCCTGCAGGGTGCTCCCCTGTTTCCAGTCAAGCAGGGGCAGAGCTGCACAGCCCATCTGGGAGACGACCCGTTGGACATTGGCCCCTGGCACCACTTCCACTCATGCTGGGCATCCATTGATTGGCGGGCTGCCTTCACTCAGGAGTGGTGGATCCAGGTGTTCAGTCCTGCAATCTTAAAAGTTATCAGGTTGGAAGGCAGAACTTCTCGGATGTGGGACGTGCTCCACATTCCTGGACTGCCCTCTGGGTAGGCTGCAAAGCCTGCAAGATCTTGAGTAAAATTAGTTATGTATTTCAGCCTTTACCCACCAGAATCTTTAGAGGCCCTAAGGGTTTCCAGGGCAGCCTTCCAGGCTGCTTCATCCGCAGCCCAGTTGCCCCTTGCCTCTGTGAAGTTTCCATACTCTGCAACAGCTCTCTGTCACAATCTGAGGAGGGCCAAGTTTCTGTATGTTGCCTGGGTCCCACTCTGAGCTGGGCATGAGAAGTGGGAAGCAGCCATGGGAGCAGGATACCTCAGAAGGGGTGAGTGTTCAAGCCCATACATTGTTGGGGGGGGGGTGGTGAGGATCTGTGCCTCACCTCTGTTGACCTCCAAGTTCTCTCCTGATGGCCCCTATGCAACTCTGCCTGTCTTAGGTTGTTCCTCCCCTGAGGAATCTTACCCGTCATTGGCTAACCAGCCATCCTCGGGGCCAAGCAGGGTGATGTGAGGCTCAGTTTTGTCTCCTATGCCCCTGTGGCCTCCACGCCCAGCAACTGCCTTGGGATCCCCCCACCTGCTTGCAGGGCCCGAGCATTATTCACACATCTTGGGGAACCCAGGTTTAGACAGATCCATGGTACCAGCCACCTTAAGGCTTAATTGTTCCTACAGTTGAGGTTTGTGCCACCCCTGACATGGGCATGGTCACATGGGCCTGCAAGACAGTATATAGGCTGACAACCATCTCTCAATAGAGGCAAAAATCTGATGGTATTCTTCTTTGCCCAGTTGGGCACCTTCCCTTTTGACAACTGAATTTAAATCTCTAGGAAAATTAAGATTACTATATTTACATAATGAAGTATAACATTGGCACTGTAGCTGCTTCTGACAGCTAAATCTGCTACTACACATAACACATGGTTAACCTTAATCCCTACTGTTTTTACTTTTATTCTTTCTTTCTGTCATATGTTCAGCAACTTGTATAGAATTATTCACTCTTAGAAACATTAATTTTTTTGATGATAACCAAAAGTAAACAGCCAGCATTTCTTAGATTGACATTTATCAACACGCTTTAAGTACACTCTTACTTTCAAGAAAATATACATTCAACAAAGTACAATAGACCTTCTGTAATAAAAACTAAGAGCAGGCAAATTAAAAATATAGACCTTCTGTCCTTTTGTGATTGGCAAATTCAGAGGGAAGGATGGCCTCCACCATTTCAAGATGGCATCCCCCATGAAAGCCACATGCAATGCCCCAGTTGGGCAGCTACTCAACCCCCTTTTCAGATATAAGAGATAACTTGCTTCTATTGCATGACTTAACAAGATAAAACTCAGACAATAAACATTCAAACAGCACATTTTTAACTTTTATACTGTAGATACAAAGGGAAAATCTAGATCAAAACTTTTATCTCTTCACACACACTCTCAGTAATCAACAGAAGAAACTCCAAGGAAGAAAGACCTTTCAGCAAGACTGAGAAGCCCCTGAAGACAGGGCCTGAGTCTTCCTTCCAAAGCTAGTTCAGAAAACATTTCCTGAGTCCACCCCTGGGGCCAGGGCCTGGTGGAAGATGCTAAACAAGGTGTACCTTGCTCTATCATAGGAATTTCATCCTGGTGTTCCAGGTGAAGCCTGAGGAATTCAAAATGCAAATTAACCACATTTCTGACCTGGGCTCCTGTAGCAGGATTTTAAAAAAAAACAACCTGTTTTACCCCCAAGGCTGTGGGGAAAAATAGTGCGCCACCCAGACCAGAGGCGCCCTTCTGGCTGTTTCACAGCGATTGACCATGTCTATGAAACTTCTAATGGTTCCCTTTCGTTGGTAAAACCCACCAGACTTTCCTTCCATAGTAAATAGCATCCTCTGGCCTGCTTCTGCTACCAAAACCTTACTCTATTCCTTCTTGTACACATAGAACCTGACCCAAGGCAGTAAGGTTTGAACAATTCCAAAACTCCTTAACATACATTGTAAGTCAGTTGAGTTTGAGGAGAAGCTATTACCATGTTGCAGGGAGGGACCGGGTTGAAAAGAACTAATCAAACAAACAGAAACAAACATAGAAACACTTTTACACTGGAGTGTACTACATTTACACCACAGAATACCACCAGTTTCAATTGTAAGTTAGAGGAAGACTCTTCCTGCAGAAGGGAAAAATAGAAACAGCAGGAGTTTCAGAGAAACATTTGTCAGTCACCTTAGCACGCCTCCCTCCTGGAGGCTGGGGATGAGCAGATAAACAAAACAGCGCCCAACTCCCCAGATGGGCATGGGGGCACTCCTGGCACCCATGCCCCAGAACAGAATAAAACAAAGAAACACAGAAACAGACAAACAGAGGGCCCACACACAAAAAGAACAGCTTTCCATCCTCATGGAAGCAAAACCGAAAGCAGGAACGACCCGCCTTGTCTCAGACCCTGGAGGGGAAAATCCTATCCCTCCAGTCTCAGACCCTGGAGGGGAAAATCCCATCCCTCCAGTCTCAAATCCTGGAGGGGAAAATCCCATCTCTCCCGGGAAGATCAGAACATCTTCTGAATCTTCCAGCCCATGGTTCTTCCCGGTGCATCCACCTAGACCGCTTCGGGCACTACTAGAAATGAGCTCACACAAAAGAGACAGACAAGACAGACACTTACTGCAGCCAATCAGGCTCTCCTGGTTGGGGGTCCCTCGGGGGTCTTGGGGATCCTGGACGAGCCCCCAAATGTTATGCCCTGATTTTGTGATCCTCAAAGACTTCCAGTGAGCCCAAGTCTGATGCAAAAGCAAAGAGCCTTTATTCGAGCTAGCTTGAGCTCAATCCCACCCACATTCACCGACGCAGCGGCACGGTGGAGATAGAGTGAGTTTCGGGAGAACAAAGGTTTTATAGGGGGTCTGGAAGTAGTGGGTGGGGTAACAGGTGTGGCCCTGTTGATTGGTCGAGGGAAGGGCCAGGGTTTGGTTGCACAGGGAGCAGGATGCAGTTAGCCTAATTGGGACTTGGGTCATTTCTTCTGCATCCCTATTGGCCAGTTTGAAAGGGGAGGGTTGAGTCAGTCTTGCACCGCCCTTTCAGAGGGCATATTGGATGTCCCCACGATAAGGAATGTTCACTGAATTATCACAGTAGACCAAGGTCATCCTGACCAGTTCCCTTATATTGACCAGTGGCTAGAAATAGCAGAGCTTAAGCCTCTTTGGATCTGGTTTTGTGTACATAAGGAAAAAGAGCAGGCCCTTTAGAAGGAGAATAAGCCTCCTGCTCTGCAGGACCCTCCTGAGGAAGCCCTGCCAGTTCTTCCACCTCCATACATGCCTCAAGCAGTACCCAGTGCCCCTTTGCCTAGCCAGGGAAGCTTAGATACACCACCTCCTTCCGTGTCTCCCCAGATGAACTCTCCAGAGCCAGTTGGACAATATTTGCACTCAGCTGATCAGGAATTCAAACCACTCCTAGCTTTCCAGATGCTTCTCCAAGAAATTCGAGATCCTCATATAATCGGAGAAAACAGGACTCCACAAGAGGGGGGATTGGTTTTTTACTACCAGCCTTTCACTATGACCCATCTCTTAAATTAGAAGCATTACACTTCTGCTTATTCCAAAAAAAACTCAAGCCACAGTTGACCTTCTGGAGTCAATTTTTCAGACCCATAAGCCCACCTGGGTCAACTGCAAGCAACTCCTTCTCACGCTTTTTAACACTGAAGAGCATATGAGAATAATAACAGAAGCTCAGAAATGGCTCCAGACCCAGGCCCCACCAGGGACATTAGACACAGTTAGATGGGCCAGGGAGGATATCACAGATGTGGAACTCAGATGGGCCCCAAATTTGGAGGATAGAAGGGCCAGATTAGAGAGATATTGGCTGGCCCTCTTCCATGGGATCTGGGCTGGGGCCAAGAAGCCCACTAATATGGCCAAAACCTCTGAGGTTTTCCAGAGGCCTGATGAAAGTCCTGCAACCTTTTATGAGAGACTCTGTGAAGCACATAGAGTTTACACTCCCTTTGACACAGAGACCTTTTAGATCTTAAACGGGACCAGTATACCTATTGAAAAGAATTGTGACAGTGGAAGAATGAATGTCTGAGCCATCAGAAGAAGCAGGCAAGGCCATCCAAACCACCCAGCCGCTATCGGCCAGAACCACCCGAGGCAGATCTCATCAGACTGGTGGCAGCTGATTCTGACTAGGACAGACTGGGCTTTTTCCAACTGGGCCCCATGAGCCCATGGCCAAAAAGAAAATCAGGGGCCAGACTGTGAACTTTATGATTGATACAGGGGCAGAGCACTTGGTAGCTACTCAAAAAGTAGCTCCCCTCTCAGGATGAGAAGTCACCATTATTGGAGTTACCCAGGGCCACACCCACAGACCATTCTACTGTCCCTGCTGATGTCAGTTAGGTGGCCACCAGGTGGTTCATGAATTTCTGTACTTGCCAGATTGCCCAGTACCTCTAAAGGGCAGAGCCCTTTTATCCAAAATGGGAGCAGAAATCACCTTTTCCCTGGATGGCTCAGCACAACTGCACATAGATGAGGAGACCTTTCCAATGATCCTGTCATTTGCCTAGGGAGGAAGAATGGAGACTTCATACCTCCAAGTCAAAGGACTAACCATTAGGGCCTGAACTAGAGAAATTCCTGCTGGTCTGAGCAGAAGAAAATCCCCAGGACCTGGCTAAGAACCACGCCCCAGTGCTAATTGACTGGGGTACAGCATGTAAAACTTCGCCAGTATCCAATTCCGAGGAACACATGCCTAGGTACCCAGGACCACCTAGAAAAACTGCTTCAATGGGGACTTCTTAAGCAGTGTCAGTCTCCATGGAACACCCCTCTGTTACCTGTCAAGAAGCCTGGGACCAATGATTACTGCCCGGTGCAAGACCAGTGGGCTGTTAATGAGGCCGTTGTAACCCTACATTCAGTTCTTCCAAATCCATATACCCACCTGGAACTCATTCCATCAGAAGCAGAATGGTTTACATGTCTAGATCTAAAATATGTGTTTTTATGCCTTCAGCTGGCACCCTCCAGTCAGCCCCTATTTGCCTTCTAGTGGGAAAACCCAACCACAGGGGCTAAGGAACAGTTTATCTGGATAAGACTGCCCAAGGGTTCAAGAACTCCCCAACCCTTTTTAGTGGAGCACTAGCAGCAGATTTGTCCAAATTTCCAGGACAGGACTTGGGGTGCATTCTACTTCAATATGTAGATGACCTCCTACTGGCTTGCTCCACATGAACTCAGTGTTTGGAAGGAACACAAACCCTTCTAAGACTCTTAGCTGAAACAGGTTACCGGGTGTCCAAAAGGAAGGCTCAGATCTGTCAGAAGGAAGTAAAAAACCTAGGTTTCTGAATTACTCAAGGGAAATGAAGACTAGGGACTGAAAGAAAACAGGCAATATGTGTCATACTAGTCCTCAGCACCCAGCGACAGATTTGGGAATTCCTAGGGCCAGCAGGACTCTGTTGAATTTGGATCCCAGGATTCTCAGATCTAGATAAGGCCCTCTATGAAGCCTTAAAAGGAAAGGAAAAGGCACCCATGAGCTGGGGTCCTGAGCAGGAAAAACCTTCATGACCATAAAGACAAAGCTCACTGAGGTGCCAGCCCTAGGGCTCCCAGATGTGACATGGGACTTTAACCTTTTCATTCATGAGAACAACGGGGTAGCTCTAGTTCTGACTCAAGAATTGGAACCCTGGCAGAGGCCAATAGCCTACCTTTCCAAACAGATTGACCCCGGTTGTCTCCAGGTGGCCCCCATGCCTCAGGACCCTTGCAGCCATGGCTTTATTTGTCAAAGAGGCTGACAAGCTCACTCTGAGACAGAACTTAAATGTTAAAGTGCCTCATGCTGTTGTCATCCTAATGGAAGCTAAGGGGCAACATTGGCTGACTCATGCTCAGATGACTCAATACCAAGGGCTCCTATGTGAAAATCCACCAATAAGATTAGAGGCAGTAAGAACTCTTAACCCTGCCACTTTCCTACCCATCACAGAGGAAATCCCTGAACATGATTGTCTACAAGTCCTAGAGGAGGTTTATTACAGCCGGCCAGATCTAACAGATAGACCTCTACAGAATCCAGACTTAGTGTTGTTCACGGATGGCAGTAGTTTCCTAAATGAAGGAAAAAAAATGAGCCAGGTATGCAGTGGTATCAAACGTTGAGATAATAGAGGCACAGGCCCTGCCTGAAGGATGGTCAGTGCACAGGGAAGAACTTTGGGCCCTAGTCAGAGCCTTAAATCTCAGTAAGGATAAGCGTGCCGACATCTACACTGACTCGCATATTGCCTTTGCTACCCTGCATATCCATGGCCATATACAAGGAAAGGGGACTCCTGACAGCTGGAGGAAAAGGAATAAAAAATCGGAATGAGAACTTGAAGTTACTAGAAGCAGTCTGGAAGCCCGGGGAAGTAGCAGTCATCCATTGTAGAGGACACCAAAAAGGAAAAAATTCAGTGTCAGAAGGGAACTGTCACGCAGACACAGCAGCAAAACTGGCTGCTAAGGAATGGGTGGTGCCATCTCGGATCATGCTGGTTCCTGAATTACTTAAACCTCCAAAGTACACCCCTTAAGAAGAAGAATGGGTCCACTGAAAACTGGGTAAGAGGACGAAGGAAGGTTGGTGGATGTTCCCAGATCATAGGATCTACGTTCTAGAACAGTTAGCTCATACAGTAGTCCTCTAGCAGCATGAACTTACCCATTTAGGGAAGATAGCTCTAGAAGCCTTGTTAAGCAGATACTATCTAATTGCCTGTCTCCCCTACTTATTCGCTCCAGTCTCTCAGTGCTGCCTCCTTTGTGCACAGAACAATGCAAGGCAGGATACTGTAGAACCATAGGAATTTAGCACTGTGGGCAGCTCCTTTTGAAGATCTAGAGGTAGACTTTATAGAAATAGGGCCTAGTAGAGAAAATAAATGCCTTTTAGTTTTTGTCTGCACCCTTTCAGGCGGGGTTGAGGCATATTCTACCCGCACGAAGGTGAGACTGAAGGACATAATTCTGCGGTATGGAATGCCATTAACCATAGGGTCAGATAATGGCCCAGCCTTTATAGCTGAGGTAGTATAGCAGGTAGCTAAGGCCTTAGGAATTAAGTGGGACTTACATACAGCCTATAGGCCTCAGAGTTCAGGGAAAGTAAAATGCATGAACTGGACTCTCAAGCCAGCTATGTCTAAGTTACGTCAGGAGATGAACTTACCCTGGACAGATATCTTACCACTTGTGCTCCTATGGGTACACTGCCTCAAGAGCCATAGCTTGTGGAACAAGAAGGAGGAATGAAAAGGAAAATGGCCGGGGGGCTTGTAATCTAGTTCAGTATCTCGTTAAAACTGTAGTCTTATTTTCCCACTCTGACTGACTTGGATGGAGCTGCAAAGCCTAATCTCAGGGCCCTGCCACGGTTGACTTGGGCAGGGCTGTGAGGACCCTCAGGGGCTCACCACAAGAGGAGATATATAGGTCAGAGCCTCCCTCACAAGTTCAGTTCAGGCTTTGGATCCAGAATTCCCTTGGAGTAGCAGATCTGCGAAATAAAAGTTAATCTTTCCTCCCTCAGAGTGCTGGCTGATAGTTCTCCCATGCATTCTGCTACAAAGGTAAGAGGGGTCAAATGTATAGTGAGGGATGGAAAGTAGACTTTTGGTGGTGATCATACTATAGCATATACAGATATTGAATTATAATGTTGTTAATCAATGTTACCTCAATGAAAAGAAAAATGAAAAAAATAAAATACAAGTGCCAAGTTCTCTTCAGGTTTATTTTTCTGATTCCTCACTATTACCTCCCATCCCTTCCTGCCCAACAGATACATTAGTTGAGGGTTTGTTGTGTCCATGGCATTCATCAAAATGAGCATAAGATGAACAGGTAAATTGAAATAAAAGAAAGACATATGGTTTTGTAGAGCAATGAAATGTGTTATTCTTATCTGAAATCACTTATGCTTTTATTGAAGCAATGCACCCAGCATATTGCCTGCTATATAGTAGCTATCAAATAAATATTTGTTGAATGAATGAATGGACATTGTTGAATGAGAGGCAGAGTATAATAAATACATCTATACTAATAAAAAGGTAATATGCTAATTAGACTGAACATCTTCCAGACGACCTTCCAGATGTCCTTCCGGACAAAGCCATGGTGGGAGGGCTGAGGCAGAGGCAGTTACTGGTTATCAGGCAGGCAGAGAGCAATTAGGAGGATCAGGATGGCATGGGAGAGCAGTTAGGGGGATGAGGCCTGCAGGCAGGTGAGCGGTTAGGAGCCAGAAACCCCGAAGGTTCCCCAATTGGAGAGGGTGCAGACCAGGCTGAGGGACCCGCCCAAGTGCACAAATTTTTGTGCACCGGGTCCCTAGTACATATATAGTTTGTGTGTTTGTTTTGTTTTTTGTTAATCCTCATCCAAGAATTTTTTTCCATTGATTTTTGGAGAGATTGGAAGGGAGGGAAGGGAAGGAGGAGAGGAGAGAGAGAGAGAAACATTGATGTGAGACACAATTGGTTGTCTCCCACAAGTGCCATGACCAGGCCAGGAATAAACCTGCAACCTAGGTACGTGCCCTTGACTGGCAATCAAACCTGTGATCCTTCGGTGTGGGCATCAACACTCTACCACTGAACCACTCCAGCCAGGGTCATAAATTGTTTTTTAATAAAATAAATGTGGAATAAATTTTCTACTCCTTCTTTCTGCCTATCACATTCCTGGTCAAACCTGGAAAACTGACTGATTGGGGCCTGCCACAGGAACCCTGAAATTTGGTGCAAGTATCATTTATAATCACCTCTGTTTGGCTCTTGAGGCTTATAGAAACATGAGAAGTTAGTTAGGCCAACTTTTCCCTTGTACTGTATATGTCTAGTGACAGGACGATCACAACTTCATAATCTTTGTTATGCTTTTTGTCTATGCTATGATCTTTGAAGGCTCTGAAAAGCTCTTACTACTACATCAATGACAGATCTGGTACTAGAACCCAAACCTCTCTGTAACCCGGAGAAGAGTGCTCCTCTGCACTGTCCTTGGGACTATGAAGCTATATTTATTGAAAGTGGGAGAAGAACTTTCCTAAGAAGCAGGAGACCTGGGTGCAAGTCTGAGTTCTGTCATTGACTTGCTGTGTCAAATTGGGTAACACCTTTCATTATGTTCTCTTTTTGCACAATAAGGGGTTTCAAACTGGATGCTCTGCAAGGCTCTTTAAGTTCATGTTACAGGATTCTCTAGTGAGAGCTAATTAAGATCTTGTAATACAGAGGTTCATGGTTCTCTAAGTTTGACCCAAGAATTTCTAAGGGTCCCTTTAGACCTTTCTCAAACTACATATCTGTGGGAGGCAGGATTTTCTTCATATCACAAGAGACTGAATGCAGAAGCAGCTATCAGAGTTCAGCTTCTATTAAGCCAGGCATTAAGGAGAATTGCAAAAAAAAAAAAAAAGTAAAATCATGTCACTCTTCTCTGTAAATTTATTTTTAGTTTAGAAAAGATTGTTATTCTTTATAAAATATATTAAAAATATGCTGTAAAATATGTCACTTATGTTAACATGTCAACTTCATAAGCATTTAAGAAATAAATGAAGGAAT
This sequence comes from Murina feae, assembly GCA_004026665.1. NCBI lineage: Eukaryota > Metazoa > Chordata > Mammalia > Chiroptera > Vespertilionidae > Murina > Murina feae. The sequence continues at coordinate 4,366 of PVJC01025114.1, read as the reverse complement.
GAACAACACCCTTTAAATGTTTCTGTCTTAATATCTAATAAAATAATTTACCATATCACACACACACACATACACACACCTCTTTGGTTTTTAACAACTTTTAGTACTGTAAAGGCGTCCTGAGAGCAAAAAGTTTGAGACCTGCTATTCTATAGTTCTCTAACTTCTTGTATCATTCTGTACAGCCTTTTCCTCCAATGGTTCCAAATGGAATCTGTTCAATATGTGAAAGAGAGATGAACACAATGACCTTGGGAGGGAGGGCATTCTTTCTAACTCAGCCATATCAGGCTTCTCCTCTCTTTCACCTGGTTCTTTGGCATAGACTATGACTCAGACCTTAGAACACACCACCTCAGGCAATGCCAGTTCCCAGGTTGGGAAACAAAACACTGGTTCAATGTGCATTAATGTGATGGCCTTTCTGCTTGTCTATCCAGCCCATTCTGGTTCCATCTACCTAATTGGTATACTCTCTATACCCCCAACCCTCCGGCCCCCCAGACCCTCCCTGAACCCTGCCACCAGAAAAAGCAGGCTTCATGTCTGGTATGCTGTTCATGGGAGGCCTGAGGTGTGAGGCAAGAGAGGCCCTCCCAGATTCCAAGACCCTATGGGGTGTCAGAGATGGAAGGAGAAATGAAAGGAGGAAGGCCCTAGCCAGTTTGGCTCAGTGGATAGAGTGTCAGCTTGTAGACTGAAAGGTCCTGGGTTCGATTCCAGTCAAGGGCACATGCCTGAGTTGCAGGCTCAATCCCCAGTAGGGGGCATGCAGGAGGCAGCTGATCAATGGTTCTCTCTCATCTTTGATGTTTCTATCTCTCTCCCTTTCCCTTCCTCTTTTAAATCAATAAAAATATATTTAAACAAAAAGAAAAGAGGAAGGATTTGTGTTCACTGAAACCCCCCCACTATATCTCAGATTCTTCATGTCCCTTCTTCCTTAATGACAAGCCTGGGAGATGAGTAGGGATCTTTATCCTTATGTTACAGTCAGGGAAACTGAGGGTGGATGCCAGAAATAAAGAGTCTTGCCTAAGGTGGTTACACAGCCAAAAAGGACATGGACTTGATTTGAACTCAGGTCTAGATGATGCCAAGTTAATGCTTTTCCTAATTTACCAGCAGCAGGGAGAGTTGGGAACATCCAGGATAGGAAGAGAAAGTAGGGGAACTAACATTGAACACTGACTATGTGTCAAGCATGGCAAGTGTATGTCATCTCATTGACTCTTAGCAGCAGTCACCATATGAAGGCAGCGAAACCACACTTTACAGATGAAGAAACAAGCTTGGAGAAGTGAAGTGGCTTTCCTAAGAACACATGGCTAGAAGATAGCAGAATAGACATTCAAATCTAAGTCTGTCTGGTCCCAGAGCATCAACTTCTTCAATAATAACAAATAACATTTATTGAGAATAATTTGTGCCAGGCACTGCACTAAATGCTTTAACTCGTTTAATTTAAACTTCCCACCAAGGTTGGTGCTATGATTATCTGGCTGTGGGGGAAGAGGGAATATGCTCAAAAGAGGGAACACTGCTCTTCTCTGACTCATTATATTACTCCCCTGTCACATGCAGGGGGCTTCCCCTTATAAGCCTGGAGCCAGTTGGAGGTGGGTGGGAAGGAACCATTGCCTTGCTGCTGGCTGACTATCATCCTGATGCCACAGAATGGGCTAGATAAAAAGGGAGAGATCAGCTATAGAAACCTCCCCAGATACAAATGGGAAAACTGAGGGGCGCAGAGTGAGTTTTAAGTTGAACAGGAGGGATCCATACAGATCCCCTCCTTCACCCCAGACAAATCTCCGAAGCACCGTTGAGGAAAGTCCTCAAAGACAGGCACAGGCGTGTTCAAAGCAGGCTTCAGACCTTCTAGGGTCCCAGCATTTGGCTTTTTGATCATCTCAGGTCTCTGAAAGGGAAGTGAGGCCAGGGGGAGTAAGTTATTCTGGGCCCTGTGATGACATGTGCCTCCAGAGACCCAAGCCTGGCCTTTTGCCATGGGGTCTCTGAGAGCCTTCTGGCTGCCAGCCATGGCACTCTGCCTGTGGAGCCTTGAGAGAGGAAGAATCACTGCTTCTTAATGGCTTTCTGCCCAGAAAGTCTCTAGAACTGTTTACTGCTAACTCTACTGAAAGAATAGAGTTCAGTGCATCCAGAGTGTCAGTTTCAGATAGTAGGCTAAATTTCTGGACCTGGAGAGGTCTGAGCATAAGAGTGACTAAAGAAGGTAAGACATCATGTCCTCAGAAGATGTTCACAAAAGGACATACACTTAGGCTATCTGAGCTAGGAGAGTGCTGTGATGCCCTGAGTCAGGGGGATGGAGGATATGGCCTTTGAAAACTCAGATTCTCATTGGGGCATTACCTGACTTCCTATGGATTCCCAGGACAGCACAGGAGTTCTGAGAGTAGTTGTGATTGTTGGACAGAATGGAGATTTTTCCAGATTTACCCTGTTCTTAACCCCAAACAGGAGTCACACAATAATAGACTTGAGACTTAGAGACTTGTGACCCTGACTCATTGTATAGCCAGAAAAACTGAGGTCCAGAAAGGAAGGGAAATCTTGGAGGTGCCAAAGTGAATTGTGATTCCTGACTTTAGTGAAGGGCTGGAGAATGACCCCTTAACCCAGGGCCCAGAACTTCCAGTTTGAGAAGGTTTCCTAAGGCTACAGCTTTCCCCCATCCACCAACTGCCTTCACACCTACCTGAAGCTCTCCTCCCTGGGCCTTTTCCTTGGCAATTTTCCCACAGCCCCTGTGTGGTCTTGGTATAACCAGAGGCTGCCAAGGAGACCTGGTGTGTCACTGGGCAGGAGGAAAGTAAGCAGGCATGCTGGAATGCAGGTGTTGGGACTGACTGGTGAGCACGCAGGCAGGCTGGACATTCTAAGCTTGAAAACTAATGTTCACGGAAATTTCAGTTGTCATTGCTGTCCAGTCCCAGCCAACTGTTTAACGGTGCCCAGTTTGAATTAGTGACCCGCCTCCTGGTCCCTCCTCTTTAGCTAGCCTCCTTTCTCCCTCCTTATTTTTCTCCCTCCCTCCCTCAGCCAGCCCTCTGGGAGGCGCTTGGAGTGGAGGCAAGCTGAGCTCAGATAGCCGCTGCTCTCAACTTCTCCCCTCCCTGTGCAGTGCTGGCTGATGGAGCGAGCATTGGATCAGGGCTGGGTCTCACTGAACCCCTGGTCCCCTGTAGCCTAGTCCCCCGAGAGGGAGAGGCCTGTTCCCAGCAGATCTCTAGGGGCCCTGCCAGCTTCCTGGGCCCCACCATGCCTCTGCTGGATTTTTTCTGGGCTTGTTTCAGGAAAATGATGGTAAGTGGCTTCCCAGCTCTAGCCCATCCTCTGCTCTGAGGAGAAGGAGGCAGCTGGGGACAACTACAGGCTGGCTGGAAGGCAGATGGGCTTCTGAGACTACCTTGGCACTAAACAGACTTGGGTTCAAGTCTCACCATTGTTTAACCAGCTCTGTGATCTTCTGTAACCTCCCCAGGAAAAGGAGTAAGCTAGCTGGCTCTTTTTCACAAAACTTGTTTTTGTTGCTTCCCTGGCCTTGCCACTTAAGGCAATATTCCTAACCTCTTTGACTCCCCCCACCCCCCCCCCCCCCCAGTTTCCTCAGCTTTAAAATGAAGACAATAGCAACACCAACTTTATAGGGTGAAGAGATTGGTGTTATTAACGGTATATTACAAATGTTCACAAATATAAGCAGTAATGTGTGTAAAGTTCCTAATGTGATGATTGGTATGTGGCATCCATAATGGTAACTATTATTATTATTACTAGGAGCCCGGTGCACAAAAATTTGTGCACTCAGCGAGGGGAGGAAGGGGTCCCTCATCCTGGCCTGTGCCCTCTCACAGTCTGGGACCCTGGGGGGGGGATGTCCACCTGCTGCCATGCATGGCCAGCCTGGGTGAGGGGCTGAGGGCTGTTTTCAGGCTGGCCACAGGCCCCTCAGGGTTCCTGCACTGGGGGGTGGGATGGCTGGTGAGTGCAGGCGTGGACGTTTCCAGCCGGGTGGCCTACCATTGCACATACCTGGTGGGCCTCCACCGCTGAGGGGACACACCTGGTGCAGAGCTGGGTGGCAGGCCAGGGGGTGGACGCTGGTGCATGGTCCCTTGTGGGGGCCTTGCTGCTGAGCGGACACACCGGGGGTGGAACCAGGCACACACTCGCACACGCCCCACGGAGGCCCCCAGGGTGGAGCCAGGTGGCTGGACCTGTGGCAGACACTCTGCGCAGGGGCGGAGGATGCTCCGGCATGACCCCGAGGGGGTACCCCCCTCAAGCCCCGCCACAGAGCCTCTGAGGTCGTGTGGGCCCAATTGCTCTATTCCCA